>CM035181.1:12402745-12422745 GCA_020233015.1 Callinectes sapidus
GATAGTGATGGTAGTATTAGTGATAGTGATGGTAGTATTAGTGATAGTGATGGTAGTATTAGTGTTTGTGATGGTAGTATTAGTGATAGTAGTGGTAGTATTAGTGATCGTGGTGGTAGTTTTAGTATAATGATAGCAATATTAGTGTTAGTGTGGTGATAGTCGTGTTAAGGATAGCGATGGTAGTATTAGTGTTAGTGGTGGTTAAGTTAGTATAGTGATGGTAGAGTTTGTATAGTGATAGTGTTAGTATAGTGTTGGTAGTGTTAAGGATTGTGATGGTAGTGTTGGTGTAGTGATGGTAGTGTTAATACAGTGTTGGTAGTGTTAGTGTAGTGATGATAGTGTTAGTATAGTGATGATAGTGTTAGAGTAGTGATGATAGTGTTAGTACAGTGTTGGTAGTGTTAAGGATTGTGATGGTAGTGTTAGTGTAGTGATGATAGTGTTAAGGATTGTGATAATGGTGTTAAGGGTTTTGATGACAGTGTTGGTGTACCTTACCATAACCTCATCTAACTCACCTCAAACCATATAGCCGGTGTCCCTTCTTACCCTTTCATACCCCCCCCCACCTTACAACTCCCCCCCCCCCTCTCTCTCCCTCCATCTCTCACGACGGTACTGTCATATTCCACCCCCATGACATTTTCTTCCGTATTATCCCTTTTGTTTCCATGAAGATAGGAAACTAATTAAGAAAAGTACAAAAGTGAGGATCGCATTTTCGTATTTGTTCAGTTTATTTGTCAATTTTATACAGCTTCAGAAACTCACGTAGGGATTAATATAGTACAGATTGACCATTAAGCTTCTGACCTCCATACACCCTCCTTAATATCAATAAAATCTTCTAATCACACCCAAAACTCGTAGAAATATGTCCCAGTACTGAAGGAGTTACAAAGGTTAAGAAAAACAGGCAAAACCATTAGTACTTTTACTTACATTAGAGTGAGGAAGACCATAGAGAGTAAGGCAAGGTAAGACACTGCAGACATCTTGTACACTTGAAGAGGTTAATTAAAGGTTCCATTAGCATCTTTCCTCTTCATCACCAGGTGAGTTCCGCCCTACGCCAGCACATCCTTCTGGTAACAGTCCTCAGCTATGTTCAGATTAGTGTAGGGGTGTTCAGAGGGTGTAGGTTGGAAGAGGTGGTGGTGGTGATGGTGGTTGCTGGTCGTGTTTAGGTTGTGGGTGGTGGGCGGGTCATAACAGGTCGTTGTTGTGCAGGGGTGTTCAGAGGGCGTGGGTTGGTGATTGCTGGGGTTGGAGGTAGTGGTGGTGGTGGTTGGTGGTCGTGTTTAGGTTATGGATGGTGGTTGCAGGTTGTAGATTGTTATTAAGCGTCGTAGATTGGGTTGTAAGAGGTTGTTAAAGGGTCATGTGTTGCAAGTCTTATTTCCACGTGTTGGCTTGTGACTGACTGACTACCTGCCTCTGGGTCTTTCACTGGGATAAATAAAAATGGCCTCTGTCGCTTTGTTCAGTGAAAGGTTTGTTGGTGCATTTGACATTTTTTATAGACAATGAATACGACTATTGACAAGTACTTCCTTTGTTTTATATTTATAGTAGAGAAAGAGAGAGAGGCTGACAGTTAATATGCATGTCAATATATTATCATCACTTAAACTCCATATCTTCCACATTTAACTTCTTGACCTTTAAATTTCTGGAGCGTTTCAAATTTGTCAAAGAGATGGCGCTAGTTTATAGATTTATTGTAGAAGAGACAGTGAAAGAAGAGAGTAGTGGAGTTAATTAAGCAAACTTCACAGCATCTGGAAATGTTGTATGTATGTACGTATGTATGTATGCTGAGTGTGATCGTCTGGTGCAACTCAAGTCATAATCATCCTACTATTAACCCCTTCAGTATTGGGGCACATTTTTACCACGAGTTTTTAGGCATGATTAGACTTTATTGATATTATGAAGGGGTCTATGGAGGTCAGGAGATTAATGGCCAGATTATACCATTTTAATCCCCACATCTGTATAAAATGGACATGTAATAAGCAGAATAAATATAAAAACGCGTCCGAGTACTGAAGGGGTTAATACCAGTGAATGTGTTAGTGACTCGTGGTGGTTGAACGAGTGAGTGAGTGAATGCTGGCGCCATTGTGGAGTTGGCTTCTAGTACCGTGACCAGCCAGAGTTGTGGAAAGAGAAGGCAGTGAGTGGATGAGACGGAATGAATGAACGAGTGAGTGAGTGAATGAGTGAATAATAAGTGAGAGTCTTGCAGCTTCCCACAACGTAGCAGAGGTCAGGTTTTTTCTTTTTCTTTCCTTTTAGTGAGCTGTGTATGTAAATCAGAATCTAATCACTCCTAACTGTTCTCTCATTTTAATACAGCCTTTTTTTTTTCCTTCCCTTATCTATACTTTCCTCTACTTTCCACTTAGTTCCCATCATATCTCCGAATGAATTCACCCCATCATTAAACAAACACCTTTTGATATTGGAGGGGAAAAAGACTACAAGGGAGCCGGGGGAAGAGAAGATGGGGGTGGGGGGTGGTGGGGTTCACAACTAAAGTGGACGTGCCGCGACCAATGGGAAAGGAGAGAGGAAGGGATGGGAGGACAAGCTGGCAGTATGGAGAGATAGGGGTCGTAATGCAGGGAGAGACTGGGAGGATGAGGAGCGGTACATAGGAGCGTGAGATGGATACTGAACCACGATAAAGGCGGAGGTGTGTGTGTGTATGGAGGGTTGTGGAAAAGACAGACATCCCTATTTTGTGACAGGTGAGCGGGAGGAAAGTCTCTGCTATAACCTGTAAGACCTTCCCTCGCTGCCTCCTTCCTGGACCGCTCAGGCTCGTATTCTCAAACACTTCTGTGCCTCACCTCTACCATTTCAAAAGGTTTTATTTACATTTGCTCGAGTTTTTCAAGGTGTTTTCACTGTTCTAGGGGTAGATTGACAAAATTTCTGGATTATCAACTAAAGAAACTCTTGAAAACGCCGCGAATCATCTCTGTGGCCTCGGGAAATAGTCGTGGTGAGAGAGCGAAGTGCCTCAGAATACGGATCTCAGTGCCATAGTATATATACTTTAGGTATAGTACGTGCTGACACCTCGCACGCACACCACGCCTGACACATGCTGGGTGGTGGTGGTGGTGGTGGTGGTGGTGGTGGTGGTGGTGGTGGTGGAGTCAGCTGTGTTCACGGACAGTTGACATTTAAAACTGATGGCAGGGCGTGACGCAAATAACAAGTGTGCTTGTATTCGCTGGGGAAATGCAGGGACTTGTGTGCCTCTGTAACACCTGGCTTGTAGCGGCCTGATGGTGAATATGTATGTAAACAATTTATTCTTCCCTGTGTGTGTGTGTGTGTGTGTGTGTGTGTGTGTGTGTGTGTGTGTGCCTGCGTGTGCGCGCGCGCTTTTCATTTTGCTCGTAATAACCAGTGATTATATGACCCTGTTTATAGGGCACCATAGCACAATCAATATGCAGTTTCCGTAGCTTCAAACAACTGCTATACCTTCACACAGCTGAGTGAGTGTGGGAAGGGAACAAAAGAGAAGGGTTGAATTAAAGGTAAACATCACTGGCCTTGGAATTCAGTCACGTATGGTATAGAGAGCAGAGCAGGGCAGAGCGGGGTAGTTAGGATGCATTATTGTAAGTGTTACTTCAAGATATCACTGCTCGCTTACGTTATTTCTTATTATTTTTGCCAAGGGTTGTGGTAAGCCGCTCTTACATGTATATTTTATCTTATTGTACGCGTATGTATTTGTTCTTTTTGTTTAGTATGGTAGGTACTACATCTATTAAATTCCATCCCACGTACATTCCTGTATGAAAATGTCACTCGAGATAATTCTTCCCCTCTTTGATCAATATCTTCAGCCTAATCTCACAAGATGTTTAATGGGATGTTTTATTTATTTATCTTTTTATTTATTTGTTTATTTATTAGGCGGATGTTATTGTGTGCCGGTGGAATGTTTGTTGTGTATAATTCAACTTTGGGGTGGAACTTGTGGTCGCGAGTGGAAGCATGTTGTATATTCATGGGAGGGGGTTTGTAGTGCTTCGCTGTCATACACTTGGACGTGACTAGCACCAAGTTGAAAGTTTGACCGAAGCGGCACCCGTCTGATCACATTTCTTCTGCAACACTACCACGTCACATCTACACCAAATTCAAAAGTTTTTAGCTAAATTTACAGGCATTTTTAAGAGTGTTTTATTATAATCGTATCACATGAAGATAACGTTATTTAAGAGCACAAACACCCTTGACAACTGAACCTATCATTTATGTGGCTTTTCAAACAAGTGAGCGAGTAAAGCGTCTCACAACACAGGCTGCTTATTACTCTACTTAGTAACATAGCAAGGTTGTGACGGGTGCACAATTCAAGTGTTGGGGACCGCCTCCAGCCAGCAGGTGCACAAATAAGCTGGTGTTGACGTCAAGCGGGGCCGTGGGCGGTGGGAGGTGAGCGTTGTCAGAGCTGTGGTACATCATTTGCATATTATATAATTTATCAGTGTAAGAGTCAACTGTAGACCGTGAGGTGAATGAGGGTATCATTTAGAAAGTGTTGTCAAATTCGTTTCGATTCCTTCATAAGTCAGTGACTCCGCAGCTCCCCCTTTCTTCCCCATTAGCCCCCACCCACCCACCTGCCTATCCAGCCTTTCGTGTGTGTGTGTGTGTGTGTGTGTGTGTGTGACCGGGTCCTTGGGCGCGACAGTTGTTAGTGAGACAGGGACGCCGCCAGCAATACAACAGCTGTATGTTACCGTTATTGTTTTGAATATCTGTGTACACAAGGTTTTGCTCGTCTTGGTAATCTGGCGGTGTCTCCGTTAGTGCTGCCGAGGCTTCGTGTGGTGTGGGCTGGAAGTTTGTCCCCTCTTGATGAATAGTACATGATCCGCCTCCCTCCCTTCCTCCTCCCCGCTTCGACACGCACGCGCACACACACTGTATAGTCTCGTGTTGTGGTTTTGGTGACGCCTTTGCCTTGAAGGAAAACGAAGTCGGTACTGCCAGGGGTGAGCGGCGTAGGTTGGCTGTCGGTGACGTTGGACTGCTACTTGAAGATCTCCCCACAATACGTCAGAGCTTTAGAACATTGAATACCGTTTTGATATCTGTCTATTTGTGCATTCTTTGTTTATAGTTGTATTATCTTACGTTGTATATGTATTCACGACAGAAGGTATATGTAGACCGCACACTTGTTTCGTTGAAGTCTGAGTTGTAGATTCACAGCAACCAACCTTCACGCTGTATAAAGTAAGGCTGCGATTCTCCTGTAGCAGATGTTCATTGTTGTATAATCATTATTAACTCGGTGTGGGGGCAGGGCGTGAAGCAGCTTTTCCTTTGAGTTGTGCTGTGTTTGGTGCATTACTCTTGTATCGCGGGAACAGCCAAGTTAGGTCTCATGATTTGTGTTTGTGTTGTTGCAGGTGCTTTGCCTTGAGTGGATGGGGCGGGCAAGGCAGACATGGGGCCGCTACGCCGCGTGAAGCTAACGCAACTCAACGCCCACCTGGTGTGTGTGCTCTGCTCCGGCTACTTTGTGGATGCCACCACTATCATCGAGTGCCTGCATACCTTCTGCAAGACCTGTATTGTTCGTTATCTGCAGACCTCGTCTTTCTGCCCTATTTGTGATGTTCAGGTAAGACGCTCCCGCCTCGGTGAGGGCATGGCATTTCTCTACACAGGGATTAAAATGATAATTTGTCGGCTTGAACCAAACCCACCTCACCTGTAAATTAAGCGTGCACAAATCAGAGACACGCAGGTGTTTGCTTCTCCCTTCTTGCCAAACAGCTAAACATTGAATATCTTGTTATGAGTTGTTTGTTGTCAGTATTTTATGAAATAAATGTACATTGCTGGCAGAAGTAAGAGTAGTGTTAACCCAGAGTTTGATGAGTTTAGCTTCAATCAAAATAGTTTACGAAAAATTTGGTTAAAATTTTACTCTACAGAGTGAGATAAATGTTGCTTTATCGAGTCTGATTGAAGTGTGTGTGTACTTTGTCCTTAGGTGCACAAGACGAAGCCCTTGTTGTCCCTCCGCGAGGACCGCACGCTGCAAGACGTGGTATTCAAACTGGTTCCTGGCCTCTTTCACTCTGAAATGAAGAGGCGCTATTACTTCTATAAGGAGCACCCGGAAGGAGGTAAGAATAGCCGGGCTTTGAATGTGGTGTTGGTTTGCGTCACGACTAATTAAATCATATCACGGCAGGAAATGGGGAACCATGCTCAGGTGTTTTGGGGAGGTAACAGGTGGTCGTTGCCTCATTACAGGTGGAGACAAGACCGAGCAGAGCCTGAGGGAAAGACGTCATTTCTTCCACGTGGATGACCAGATTTCCCTGTCGCTGGAGCACGTTTCGGCGCCGCCATTTCCCGCGCAGAGCCTCGTGCACCCGCACCTGGTCAAGCCTCTCAAGGTCAGCAATGGCCAGCAGGAGAAGCAGCTTAAGTCACTACAGGAGGAGAAGAGTGAGCTTGTGTCGGAGAAGGAGGAGGAGGGCGAGGGGCGTGAGGGCGGCGGTGATTCCAAGGTGAGGAGGCAATGAGAAACTTCTAACTCACTTTATTAAATTAATAGTCAATATTTACATAAGAAGCAGAGAAAGATAGCGCTTTGTTATCTCTCATGACACATTCATTACTTGACTGTCTCGTGATGAACGTTCATGTGATAAGTTAACGAGTCTTAACTTTTCTCTCGTTATCTTCCTCAGTTGGCCCACAAGAGGTACTTGAGGTGTCCTGCCGCCGTCCAGGTGACCCATCTAGAGAAATTCGTCCGCCTGAAGTACAACCTGTCCCCGAAGACACATAAGGTGAATACAGTAATGCTTCCTTCTCTTTTGTTTGTATTGTGATGTGCTCTCTCTCTCTCTCTCTCTCTCTCTCTCTCTCTCTCTCTCTCTCTCTCTCTCTCTCTCTCTTGTTGGACCATTTGTTCGGAAGGATATGAGAGACGGGAACCTCGCCCGGGAAGAAGACAAGAGAAAACGAGAAGAAAAAGAAAGAAGCAAAAATCCTTTCCTCCCATCGTTATCTCTTGTTGTCTTCTTGTCGTCGGCATCTCGTTGCTCTGTCATCGTCGTCTTCTGTCTTTTCATCTTCTCGTTGTCTCTTGTCTTCATTTCTTCTTTACGTCTCTTGTCTTCTATTTCTTCTCTTTGTCTCCTTGCCGTCGTCGTCTTGTCTTGTCGTCATGATCGTTGTCTCTTGTCTCTTTTTTCTTGTTACCCTCTATGCCTTTCGTCTTTTCTTGTATCCATTCATCCATCTCAACTCCTTTTCACCCTCATCTTCGTCGTGCTGGAAGTGAAAAAAGAAAATTAGGAATGGTGCTTTATGTAATTTACATTGATAAGTTTCAGAACACAGCCTTACGTCAAAACGTTTTGTAGTTTGCTTTACACATTCATTACTTCAGAATCATGACAGTTTTCTTCCTGTCTCCCACAGGTGGAAATCATGCACGGTGGAGACTGTCTGATGGGAGAGTGGACTTTGCTGGACGTGGTGTACATGTACAAGTGGACCGAGGATGCTCCACTGCGCCTCATGTACACCGTCTCGGTTTTGCCTCAGAGTCGAAAAAGAGTAAAGCCATCTGGGAGCAAAGCTGTGGGTAAAACAGAACCCGGGGCCCCGCCTTGTAAAGTGGCTAAGCTCCAGCCTTCCCTGCCGGAGAGCAAAGTAGTAACACCACCTGCAGTAAGTACGCCATGGCAAGACTCAACGAAAGGGGACGTAGTTACCAGAGGCGACTATAAGGAAGAAAAGCCTCAGGATGCCGGAAAAGTCTTGCCTCCCCAAACGCTTGTGGCTGACAAACCTAACATTGTGGCAAGTATTGTGCCGGTGAGTGCTTCTCTGTGCACTGAGACGAAAACTAGTTCATCTGTTACCCAGACCAGCATCATGAGCTGTGGTACCGGAGCCGTGCAGGTACCCAGTGCCAGGGGCCGGCCTGCCCTCACCACTACCACACCGGCCACCGCCACCCCACGCGTGGCCCTCACCCGCATGTCCCCGCAAACCCCACCCACCACAGTTCCTTTGTCAGTTGTGGGATCCAATGCCCCATCTGCCGTGGCGCCAGTCTTCACCAAAACTCCGGTCAGTCTGGCGATGACATCAGCTGCACCTGTTATGATTCAGGCGTCACAACCAATGGTCAATGGTATGAGTGACGCGGGATTGAAGCAGGTCCGTGGCACTGTTCCCAATCTTCAAGGGAACAAAATGTCACATCCAATCATTCCTACTCGTCCGCGCCTGGGCAGGCCTCCAAATCCGTCGCGAATAAATGCGGCCAAGATGAGACCACCGGCGCCCAGGATGTCAATTCCTAACGTAGAGCGACCACAAGGTAAGAAGGTATACCCTGGAGGCATGGCCGTCCGCCCCAACCCTGTGGTGTCCGCCACCCTCAATGTGCAGAACCGCTTGAGCAGCATTAGTGGACCGCCAGGCAAGCTTGTGGCCTCCAGAGTATCTGTCAAGAGGACGAGCGATGGCGTGCTTCAAGATGGTTGCACATCTCCCCTTCAGACTCCACCTGTCTCTACCATCAACTCACCCACTCCTTCCACTAACAACACGGTCACCCCTGCTTCCTCACCCGTCGCACCCACACACGGCCCACCCACCACACACTCACCCTCGCCATCACAAGTCAGTACTAATAAGGATTCAACTAACATGTCCACCGTCACAGCCACTAAGACCACTGCGTCACCTCAGCAGACAACGTTACCCATGGAGAGGCAGACGCAGAAACCATGTTTTCCTCAGAGCCAGGGAGCACTGGCTGGACAAAGGACGAACCAGCAGTCACCGCGGCCACCAATGAACCCAAGTGCGACGAGACCCACCGGACCCCAAATGCCACGCCATCCCGGGCCTCAGATAGGTCAGCGGCAGCCACCACCTCAAAACAGTCAACGAAACCCCGCTCCGCCCAGCCACCAGCGGCATCCCATGCAGCCCAATCAGCGACCTGCACTAACGCAACAAACCCAGGGAAATCAGCAGCCTTCCAGTCCCCAACAGCCTTCTAGCCCGCAAGTGATGCAGCATCATCAATCCCTAGAAGGCTCTCAGCCTCCAACAGGGCATCCTCGTGCTGGGTCCCCTGCAGGGCATGGTGTACAGAAACTCCCGCTTTCCTCCACTAACCAACGTCTTTCAAGCCATGGTGCCCAGCGGCCTCACTTGGGCCCAACTCCCCAACGGCCAGCCACCCCCGCCAACACTCGGCCATCCACCAGCCCTGCTCCTCATCGACCCCACAGCAGCCCAGCCCCTCATCGCCTCCCCAGTAGTCCTGCCCCGCACCGTCCCCCTTGCAGCCCCGCTCCCCACCGACCCCCCAGCAGCCCCGCTCCCCACCGTCTCCCCAGCAGCCCTGCTCCACACCGTCAGCCCGGAAGTACAACACCCCGCCCGCACAGCACCCCAACACCTCCCTCCAGCCTTCCCTCACATTCCCCCAGGTCCACTCCCTCGCCCAGATGTGCATCCTCGCCTTCCCCAGCACCAGTATCCACCCCTTCGGTGAGAGATGTTCTTCCTCCCTTGACTATTTCATCTCCAGCCACTAGCGTCGCCCCCCCAAGTATTACAAATACTACAAATGGGACTCCACAGGGATCAAAGTCCACTGAGACGAATAATCATAGAGTCGTGCCCTCCACTGGCAGCGGCACCACCCAGACACAACCCACAAAGACCGTGTCACCCGGCGGAGGGAAGAGTGCGCCAAAATCTCCTGGGCGAGGTCGAGGGGCCTTCAGTTCCCCCAGTATACTCAGCATAGCGCAGTCGCTTGCCAACAGACATCTGCAGCAGCGCACAACTACCACCACAGCTGTCAGCCCTACAAATAATACAGCCATGAATTCTATAAGTATCGGCACGAGCCAAATTAGCCCTCACCAAGCATACACCACAGCAACCACCACGCCAGTGTACCCAAGTCCCGTGGCGAGCAGTCTCGTACCGCTGGCTGCAGCTTACATGGCCTCCACTTACGGGGATGCCACTCCAGACGTTACCGCCATGAGGAATCTCATTACTCTTAGTCAAACGGCGGCTTGCATCCGGGAGTTTAATTTGGCCATGGTAAAAAATCTTCCCAGACCAAATGACCCAGCCCCCATTGATCTCTCCCCTACTAGTAAGGCGGCACCCCAAACCCCGCTCACAAACGGCAGAATGTCTGTCTCTTCCTCCTCCTCCACCACTGCAACCAAGACTACTAACTCAAAGTCTCCCTCAAAGACTTGCCGGCCATCTGCAACGGCAAATGCACCCACTATTTCGCCGCCCACTCCCGAGGTAACTATCACAAAGTTGCCCAACACCCCAACCTCTACCACCTCCAACACAACCCCCACCTCCAACACCACCAAGACCACTTTTGGATCGGCCAAGCTCGGCTCATCCAACACTAACACTGTATCCATCACCAAACGGCCCGCCTCCAGCAAGATAGCGGTAGCCAAGTCCCCCGCAAATGCCTCTGTGAGACAAATACCAAACCCTTCCTTCGTCAGGCACCAGTCTGAGGCGCGAAACAATAACAATGTTTCCAAGCCGCCTTCCTCCACCACCCCCTCGGCCCCTTCCACCACCAACACCATCACCACCACCAAGAATGTATCCAATAAACAGTCTGGTGGAGGGGGTCGGCCGACGGGTAATTCTCCCCTCAAGGAAACTGGTCCTCTGCCCAAGACTTCCTCGATTTTGGAGATTGAAAACCTCACTAGGTCTCTTCCCGCCCCTGCGGCAGCTGCCGCCGCTGCTACACATGGGCTCAACTTTTTTGATAACAGATAGGGAATAGCAGACATAGAATTTTCTAGTTGTGGTGAAGAATGATGCGGAACGAACACTAAATTTAATTTGTGGTCGTGATCTCCTAACGAGTGCCGCAACTCAGTGCCTTGTAACGCGTGTGAGCATCGGGACACACCAGGCCTTGCTTCCCGAGTGTGTCGTGTCTTGTAATGTGTGTGAACATCGGGACACACCGGGTGTTGTGTTCCGCATGTGACAACGTATTTTATGTGTGCTGCAGTGATAACTGATACCTTAGCGGTCTTTCCTTCTTTACATTTTATTGGTATTCTGTAAAAAGGCCTATGAAGGGAACGCTCCCTTGGCACATATCACGTGTAAGCTCATGAAGGTAGCGAGTGAATGGATGCAGTATGTTACGGAACTCTCTAGGGCTGCAGGAGCCTCGACTTGGCTCTCGGCTATGTCACGATTGTCTCACATTTGGTTCTTTCAAAACTATAAGTACTTTTATTCTTATTTAACATAGAACACATCCACCATGTAGATTTGTATATGACTAAACATATTATTTTAAGGCTTGTGATTGTTTTATCTCCACGTGTATAGACCAAATATTAATCTGTATATCCAGCAAATGTAGATTTTAAAGTAAACAAAGATTTTTAAAGAAAGCTTGTTTCCATTATTCTTACTTGGGATTGCCATCGAGTCGTGTGGAGTGTCTCATCATGGTAATGCAGGAGCAGCCTCGCCCCGCGCCGCCTTACCAGCCCCGCGGTGACGCTGCTACTCCAAGGCATAACAAAGGCCGCGCTTCTGCCGCACCTCATGTGTTGCCTTCAATGAAAATAACAACTTTAATGAACGGTACTAACACACATCCATACACACACAACCTCAACTGTCCATACTCGTGCTCATCGTCTCCTATCCAACTGCAGTACAAGTTTACACACAGCAGATTCATTCTCTCTCTCTCTCTCTCTCTCTCTCTCTCTCTCTCTCTCTCTCTCTCTCTCTCTCTCTCCAAAAGGTACACGAAATAATAATACAAAATGTTTATTTCTACAGACTAGTGCCTGAATGTATGTATATATTGCTTGAAGTTACTTTGCAGGCACTTAATGACTGACATGTAGTAATAATTAGCTACAATGGTAATTACAAGCATTCCATCTCACTAATGAAGTGATAACGTGAGGGAGGCAAGAAAGGGACAGCTAAGGAGTCTGGAGTTCAGTGGGGGTGGGGGATGGGGAGTCCACTTGCCTGAGTTAGGAGAGAACACCGCCCATTCCGCCAGTTAATAGCAGGGTGAAGAGCGGCGCCTCCCATACACTGCCCGGCGGCCTCCACGGAGCCTCTCACTACCTCCCTCGTCCACTCCTCCACTGCCTCGGCTTTACAGCACGAGTCCTCGCCGTGTGAACGCAAACACACATCCCCGAGGTTCCCACCACGCCAACTCGGGGGCAGCACGCACGGGGCATCCCAGGCCACCTGTAAACAAACACAAGCCTCACCTCCCGCCTACTACAGTTGAACCCAACAAAGTCTGGTCGGATCAATACCATCGCTTCTTACCCTCGGAGAACCACGTGCGGCGGTGGGAGGAGCGGCTCGCTTGTCACACCAGCGTCACTCATTACGGCTGCACCACTGAAATAAGAGATTATTCAGTTATATTGACATGTCAGTATGAAACATTTGGGTGTGTACACGACCTAGAAGAGAGAATGTTTAGTAACACATTATGTACTCGTGATGCAAGTTAATAAATTAGATTCCCCATCTAATAGGCACCATTCATTGGAACAGTCCAGTAGTTCAGCAGGTGAGCGTAATTCATCACCGTCACCAGTGTATGGGAGGTATATATGTATATTGCTTAAAGTCGCTCCATATCTCGTCCCTACCGTGTCCGTCCCCCTCGCCTGGCCCGCCGGGTGTTAAAGGTGACCTGGTGCACATGTGGGGCGACGCCACCACCGTGCACCTGAGCCGGCCAGCCCGGCCAGCCCGCCCCGCGCCGCCTGAATTATGCACAGGTGTTGCCTCGCCATGCACACTGCACGCCTCCACGGGGCATGAGCCGGACACACACACACACACACACACACACACACACACACACACACACACACACACACACACATTAGACGAGAGAGAGAGAGAGAGAGAGAGAGAGAGAGAGAGAGAGAGAGAGAGAGAGAGAGAGAGAGAGAGAGAGAGAGAGACTAGCAAGGATATAAACAAGAAACAATAACCACCACATGCTCTTAACAAACCCTTTTCTCACATCGTCGTGAGTGATTACTCATTTTAAAAGATTAAATGGCAAAAGTGTATGAAATATACGATCATGACGACTGCTCTCTAGCACAGCGATGATGCCTTGCCTTCACTCTGCAGTGCTCTGGTTGTAAAGGATTTTTATTAATGAGCGAACAATTACTTCTCTCGTGTTGGATGATGGTGTTTGAGGCTTCCGCAATTCATCACACGATGCTCCAAATGATAAATTACTTCACAAACATCATTAGTATATGTGTTACATATCTCAGTTTCGAACATTTATATTCTAATTCTTTGAAAATTTCATACGCTGAAGCGCTTATCTTATGAAGGAGCTGCAAGATAATTTATAATACATTTTCTGAAAATAGTGTAAATTTTGTGAAAGTCCACTGAACTCACTAAATCACCATCGAGTAGTATTTCCTTTTAGTAATTGATGTGAAACTCATAGGCTACAAACTGACAATCTTGGCAGTGCCAAGACGCATTTTGAGTTTAGGTGGTAGTTTCTCTGTCTGTCTGTCTGTCTGTCTGTCTGTCTGTCTGTCTGTCTGTCTGTCTGTCTGTCTGTCTGTCTGTCTGTCTGTCTGTCTGTCTGTCTGTCTGTCTGTCTGTCTGTCTCTCTCTCTCTCTCTCTCTCTCTCTCTCTCTCTCTCTCTCTCTCTCTCTCTCTCTCTCTCTCTCTCTCTCGAATGGATGTGAATGTCTGGATCTGTCTTTAAAGAAAAGACGGAAGAGTGATCATGTAGACAAAACGAACATCCAAAGAAAGCAGGAAGAAGTCAGCAGTATAAGGTATACTCCAGTAATTAGCATTTCTTTTCTTATACTTCCGCCCATTTCTTCCCATTTTGGCCTTAATAACTGCGACCTGTCAGATTTTACGGATGTTTCAGTCCTATAATTCTATGCTGCCCAGCTGGATGACAACTGCGTAGAGCAAAGACCGGACACAGGAGGGATAGGAGGTGGGCTCCAGAGAGGCCCCAACTTCTTCACTCCCGTGGTCATCAGCCGCCACGCGTGTGTCTGTGTGTCCGGTGCACGACACGGGTCCGTCCATCCGGTCACAGCCAGACAACGATCTCCCAACGCCCCGCCACACACGGCCCATGCTCTCTATTACTCGGTCCAACGTGGCAGCACAACCTAGGGACCCCTGGAGGCTGCCTCCATAACTTGTCCGCAGCCTCCATCCAACGAACTCGTGTAAGAAAAAATGTCGGTATGCTGATTTCAACACTACGCCGACGAAGATTGCAAGGCACAATGGTAGTGGTGGTGGCAGTGGTGGTGGTGGTGGTGGTGGTGGTGGTGGTGGTGGTGGTGGTGGTGGTGGTGGTGGTGGTGGTGGTGGTGGTGGTGGTGACAGTGACGACAGTTCCTGTCATTTAGAGTGAACTCTGCCAAATAACTTCCTGACCAGCCGCGGCAACAGTGACGCTCCTGTTGATCATCAACCACACCAGTGGAAACACTGGCCAGCAAAGTGAGTACCACTTAAACTCAAGAACCGAGACTGAGAACACTTGAGTTTCCAGTGACGAGAGGCCGTGGCTTCTGTCACATAATCAACACCTCCGTGGTCCCAAGTGAGAAACACTCACACTGTCTCCATATACAGAGCGTCCCTTTCCCCGGGCAGCTCACACCTCTTCCACCCATCACTCCTCCCAGCGTCCCCATATGAGAGGGGGGATACCAAGTATCAGCGTGGTGGGGAGTTGCTGGACACGGTGGACGAGAAGCGAAGGAAAAAACAGTAAAAAATAAAAGGCAACAATAGAAACAAGAACAATAATTGCGAGGCCTTTCTTCCCTAAGCCAGGGTGAGCGAGGGACGGCCCAGGGTCGTCGCTTCACTGCCTCTCTCGACCATCTCGCCCCTTCTCTTGTGTCCTTTTAGCCTGCACCTACATGTCGGCCTCGGCTCGCCTCCCCAACCACTCTTACCCGCACAATTACTCTCTTGTTTATTGCCTTCTGAATTGAACTCTCGAGGGACAATTACCGGTGGGCCGCGGCAGCCCCAGGAACACTTTCCCTGGACCGCCCCGCTCTTCCACGGACTGATTCGGTGCTCCACATGTCAGCAACACCGCCCAGTCTTATCTCTGGAGGTATCAGGCGCGCCTACTGCCACAACTACCCACCTCCACCACCACTTCCTCGACAGACGCCTCCTGTAGCACGCACAACCACACCCCAGAAATTGTTCTCAGTGTTCAGAGCACAAGTTGTCCACACTGATGTTGCTATTCGCAATTTTAATAGACAATGAGAAGAAAAGGAGAGTCAACTGAACGCTTACCAAAATACCTTAGAATTTCATTACACATCATTGCTGTTAATAGATGTGAAGTCGGTTAATAGACGAAAGTATTATGTGCATTTACATTTCTGAATTAACGATTTCAAAACAACACAGTGACATCGTATTATCATCTAGAAAACCAGAATAATACACGTAACTCATACAGCCGAAACTAAATACATGACATCAGACTTTTTGATTCTAGTGACCAGTTCCAGGAATGCTGCTCTCCTCGCCAGTAACAACTCATTTAACAAACACAAACTAATTCCTAGAAGCTGCAACAACCACTACGGTGCCTGGATAATTGGCAAGATTATGGCGGGACACTGGTGGAAGAACCGGACACTGGGTATGATGGGAGGGATACCAGGGGAGGGACACTTTCTAGTTACTGGGGGGAGGGAGGAAGGCAAGATGACGAATAATAGGGGGAGGATCACAAGACACTAGTTACTCGAGAGGGCTGGACAATACTGAATGCTGAGGGGAGGGACTATACTGGTTTCTCGAGTAAGGCAATCCTAGTGAGTACTGGGGAAGGCGAGAATAGTGAGGGAGGGAGGGATAACACTGGTACTACGGAAGGGGTTTTGGAGGGAAGCGAATTAAAGGGAATTGGGATACTGGGTACTGGGAAGAATGTGGAAAAGTTGAGAGAAGAAAGACATCACTGGAAAATTTTGTGTGATTGTGGTGTACCAGACAAAATACTACTGTAGACACCGGGTGAATGCGGAGCAGACTGGAATACTGGTTAGTGGTGGGGGGGGGGAAGGACAATATTGTATACTGTGAAGAGAGAAAGGGAGACAAATGAACGCTGGAGGGGAGGAGGGCAAAGCTGAGTACTGGCAGGCGGCGGCCAGAACTACGCATATTTGGGGGAGGATGTTGTCAGGGTACTGCCACGTGCGACTGACTATTTCAGACAAGGGAGGTTGGAGGGGCGAGGAATGGTGTAGTTAGATGTTCAAAACGTGATGCGAAATGAAGACGAACATGCATTAGACTTAATTCATATGATACTCAATGGCCAATTTATTAAGTACTGGGAACACCTTACACATACGTTATTGTAGTCGTTAACGACTTGAAATATGCAATCACCGAGAAGATACTGCAAACTATGAACAGTCCTCTCCGCTTACACTTTCACCAGTCATCGTTGGCAGTGTGTGAATCTGACCCTGATTTGACTCGTATCCGAAACAAATCCCGCTAATCCCCCTTCCTTCATCCTCACGCTCACCTGTACTAACTGAGATCGGTATTGGATGCAGTTTAACCATGGGAATCGCACATTTGCAACGCTACGAGATGAATGTGAAAATCAAGGAGATTGTGGTGCAATAATATGATGCCTGCTCAATATATTCCTCCTCCTGCACAGGAAGAGGGGAGGTTATGATTTTAGTGTGATAGATTGATTTATTGACTGCGTCGCGACATCGGGGTCACACGGCGTCGATTACTGAAGGGGGATACCTCCACTATCTTGCTCCTCTGTGGTTGGTTAGTCCCGCTATATTTTCATGGGCCAGTGACGTTCTCAGCCGCCCACGCTAGAACTTACCTTCGTACGCGGCGTGCACAATCAACCATCATTGCCACATCTTGGCTGTACAATGAGACCCTTTGTACAATGTCTGTACTTGAAAAAACAAAACAGGTCTTGAAATATTTACAATGCATCACTGCTGTCGACATGTTGACTTAAAACTGACTTAAAATGAAATCGTCTATACGTGATTATTTTCTTGTCCGTTTCATCTATAACATCAAGAGTAATATAATTTGAGAATTTTAAAGAATTAAGACTAAACATTTTTTAAATGTACGTAAAGATCATCTGAATCTATATATTCTTACACACACACACACACACACACACACACACACACACACACACACACACACACACACACACAAAGAAAGAAAGAAAGAAAGAAAGAAAAAAAAAAAAAAAACGCTGCAGCATAATCGAGAAGTCCAGAAGATTATTGAGTAAGATTGCTCAAAGTAGTAGTTATATCCACGCTATGTGTTACGTGATATTACCAGCAATCTTATGTGGGGATTGGACACCCTTATTATTCTTAAATGGACTTCTTGTAAAGGTTAATACTTAATTTCAAGCAATATCAGGGCACAATAGACACAATCAGGAAAAAAATTAAACGACTCGTTTCCTAGATAATGCACGAACAAGATATACAAGTGTGAAATGCTAACATCATATCGGAAATTGACGTGCGATAAGACAACTAGCGAGTCCCGCTCATTTCATTTCCTTCAAGAAACTCCCGAACTATAACACTTCATAACACCTTCAATCCATGTCACACTGACGGAGCCTCGCCAACCACAGGTAACCACTGCCTGAAAGGCTTCATGTCAGACAGCCATCGTGAACCAAACCACTCGCTGCTTGGCGTTAACGGCACGTGAGAAACAATGGAAGTGCTCCCAATCTATCCTGTAATATACCTCATCCGCACCTCATATCCTCCCTTCTCCCCAACAAGCCCCCAGGGATTATTAACCAAACCTCACGTAATCCTCCCCAGAGGATTATTACCCTGCGTAATAACTTCCTAGCTGAGGGCGGGGCAAGACCCCATCCCCCACCCCCACGAGGGGCTTATAGCCATGGCGTCATACAACGACCCCATGCAGCCATACAAACATTCTCTCCCAGAATTACCTTCACCTCAGGGAAGCCAATCGGACATGCTGCTGCTTATACAAGTTTGGTCACAATACGTATAAATCAATCAATCAATCACTCAATCAATAAACATTCCAGGAACAAACCATCCTGACGCTCACCTGCGGCACAACGGCTTGCAGCTGTTAATGTCTCCAGGCTGTGTAATGCACATTGGAGTAAGATTTGATTCTTGTGTTGGACAAGGCACACTTAAAATGACGAAATTCTGCCTTATTATGGGAGTCTCGTCACAAAATGCAGCACAAAGCCCAGCACTGCGTCACACACAGCCGCCGCAGCTGGGAGCCGGCCTCTTGTCACCCTAGCAACGGGAGAGCCCTCTGCTGGCCGATCTCTCAACCCATTTCTGTGAACGAGCGAATGTTTGATGCAAAAATATATAAATAAAATGGTATATTTGTTAACAAATTATATGAAAGATATCAAATAAGGCTTAGCATACGCAATATATATATATATATATATATATATATATATCTATATATATATATATACTATATATATTATATATATATATATATATATATATATAATATATATATATATCTATATATATATATATATATATATATATAATTATATACATGTGAATTACAACACGAAGGAATAGCGAACTCTTGACGTCACAGATTTATGAGGCAACGATGCTTCGAACACAGGTTAGGGTTTATCCTATTACGGTAAAGCTTTGTCTTTATATGTATATTGAGTCTGTTGATAATGTTCGTAAGAATGTATCTACATGTTCGGTGAATATCACGCTTATTATAGTGCAACATCCATATTGGAGGCTGATATGAACATTCCACGAGATGACAAAACTACCATTTACCGCGTACCACTTCATGTGAAAGTCCATGGACGAAGCTGTGTCATGGAGTGGTGTGGCAGTGCTCGTGGTGTTAAGCAGCATCCTGAATACTGCACGCATTACATCTCACTGATTCACTTAATGCAGAAACCACTTACAAAACAAGAGTACATACATACACAACAAACAGGAAAGAACTCCCTCCTACCAAATACAAACACACACACACACACACACACACACACACACACACACACACACACACACACGCACATTCATAAATACAAGAAAAACATGCACAACTATATTTTATGATCGTGGCGAGCGCGACCACAAAGTCTCTCTTGATAAACAACTTGTCAGCAGAGGCAACCACTACTTATGAGACTTGTGCGTGAATGTCTGTATGCCAAACTCTCGCTGTACTGGTCGGTCACTAGACATAACGGCTGACACTACTATGAGGACAATCTCAAACAGCAGCAGCAGCAGCAACAACAACAACAACAACTAACACCCGAACGCTAAGATGGTCAGCGGTAGTTAATATGAACCCTAACAGGAACACATCAATCCTATGAACGGATATCGCCTACTAAATCACAATAAAATCCATTAAGCACAGGGAAGGGTAGGAAGTTATTGTGTAGTGCCATTTTTTAGATTATCAATAATTTTCGTTGTGTGGATTGAACGTCTCAACCCCTTCAGTTCTGGGATACCTTTTCACCTTGAGTCTTTGTTGTGATTAGACGCTTTTATTGACATTAGGAAGGGTGTATGGTGGTTAGAAGATAAAGGTTAGAGTTTGTACTGTTTTAATCCCTGCATGAGTTTCTGAAGTTGTATAAAATCTCCCAATAGTAACTAGAATGAATATAAAAACGTGCACCGTACCGAAGGGGTTAAAGTGTCTTCAGTTAGTTAGTGATCCAAGTGTCTAATACCCACTCTATGTGATAACTCATGCCTATCAAAGGGTTCCCAGGTGGTCTGTA
>CM035181.1:12426576-12439230 GCA_020233015.1 Callinectes sapidus
AGAGAGAGAGAGAGAGAGAGAGAGAGAGAGAGAGAGAGAGTGTGTGTGTGTGTCAACAGCGAAAGATGATGTAAGCCATATCTTTTCTCAACCAGGGACTAATTCATTATCTACACACACACACACACACACACACACACACACACACACACCACAGCACAGCACAGCACAACGCAACACAACACAAAGATAATGTGGATTTTTTTATGACTTTGCAATCAATAACGAATATGGCAACTAAAAAAACAACAATCTTACAGGAGGTTTGAGGAGCATCAGGTTGGCGACCCCTGACCTACAAAGCTGCCACGTGTGGGAGCGTCAGGCGCGGCGCTGTTGCTCGGGGTGCCATTAGCGTGAACACCCCAACCCCACTCCGTTCCCAGCCATAGGAGAGTAGACAAGAACATTTGCGATGAGCGTTATGGTATTCAGGAGGGAGAACATACATGAATAACAATGCGCAGGAATAACTATCTCAGGAGGAAAAAATCTTACGGAAAAATATATGAACTTCTAAGTTATGATAAAGGACCAAAAAATATCAGATCCTTACTGATTTGATTACGGTGGGTTTAGTTTTTTTCTTTTTCTAATTAGTTCTTTCTTCCCTTTTTTATACATTCGATCCAAGGCAGAAAATGAATACAAAATTAATATATTCGAGAGTCAATAGTTTTACTGTGAATAAACACCCAAAGCAAGCAACAACCCGTTTAAGAAAAGAAAACGGTGAAAAAAAGGCAAAACATTCAATATCCACGTCATTTGAATTCCTGAGAGAGAGAGAGAGAGAGAGAGAGAGAGAGAGAGAGAGAGAGAGAGAGAGAGAGAGAGAGAGAGAGACTACTTGGTATTACTATTAACATATAAATTGAATGCACCGTTCATAAGCGAATAACCATAAATAACAAATAATTTAATGCATTGGTGACACATAAATAACCATGACACAACGATGCAATATCACTTCAAACCCCAGAAAGCCAATGAAGCAATACTGGACCACCACTTGACGTCAAATTACTACAAAGAAGACGACTACATCATTCACCTGTATTGGCTTATTACCTGCTTGGCGTGCACCTCTCCGTTCACCGCTTACCTGCTTGACGCACATTGGAGTCGTTGTTGCAATCACGTTTTCTTATTCCATGCAGCACCTCACGGAATCCACCATGAAGCAACCCAGCAACCCTCCAACCCTCCACCCATCCACAGCACTCCTCGTCCACCCCGCTGCGTCTCCTCACCCCGGCCGCTCTGATGCCCTTTGGCGCTGGGCTTCGCAACGCACACGCACTGGAATATTAATAGGTACCAATTAAGAGTTATTGCTAGATGGTTCAAGTAGAGTTACGTTGTAGTGGTGGTGGTGGTGGTAGTAGTAGTAGTAGTAGTAGTAGTAGTAGTAGTAGTAGTAATAATTGTTGTAGTTGTTGTTCTTGTAGAAGAAGAAGAAGAAGAAGAAGAAGAAGAAGAAGAAGAAGAAGAAGAAGAAGAAGAAGAAGAAGAAGAAGAAGACGAAGAAGTGGTAGTGGTAGCAGCAGCAGCAGCAGCAACAGCAGTAGCAGTAGTAGTAGTAGTAGTAGTAGTAGTAGTAGTAGTAGTAGTAGTAGTAGTAGTAGTAGTAGTAGTAGCAACAGTAGTAGTAGTAGTAGTAGTAGTAGTAGTAGCAGCAGCAGCAGCAGCAGCAGCAGCAGCAGCAGCAGCAGCAGCAGCAGCAGCAGCAGCAGCAACAGTAGTAGTAGTAGTAGTAGTAGTAGTAGTAGTAGTAGTAGTAGTAGTAGTAGTAGTAGTAGTAGTGAAATCAATGATGGTAACACTACTAAGAAGAATACCAGTAATGTCGTCAGTAGTGGGTGAGCACGTATGGTGAAAGTAGGAACCATACCATGACTATTTTATGAGTAGCAAGTTTGGAGGCATGGTGTGTTCCTAGTGAGTCAACATTTTGTCGCACAGGTAAAGGAATATCATCACTAAACGGTCAGTCCCGCGTCGCATTCATTACTGTCGGCCTTGAAAGACAAACATGATACATCAAGCTCATCACGCGGTTAACAAGAAATACGAGTTGACACAGCCTTGGGTTTCCACTGCTCTCCTCTCTCTCCGCAAGATACTCTCACCTGAACAGGGGTCAGGAGGCGGCGCGGCGCGGGCATATTAAGTCAGGGATGAGGGCTGAGGCTGAGGAGTGTCATGTCTCGTATTGTTGTGATTATGGCGAACAACACCCAGGTCAGGGAGCAACACAGGCCGCCGCTCTTCCTCCCCGTGCGTCTTCCCCTCGCCATTACAAGTCCCACTCATGAGTCCCTTACAAGTGAAGGAAAAATGGCGTCACGTATCAGGCCGCCACAGCCACAGCCAGGGAGAGGGGAGAGAAGGGGAAGGCAGGGAGGGCTGCAGTGGTGTCCCGCAACAACAATCAATACCAATCGCACAAATCGAACCCTGAGCGTATGGAGGAGACGTTGGGTGGTCAGCGTACGACAAATGGATTATTCATGAGGAAGTTCCCTCCAGGCTCAGGGATATGGTAGCGCAGAGTCTCGCCTCGCTGCCTCTCCTTGTGACACCATCGGGAAATGCATCACCGACAGTCGCATTAGCAGCCATCGTCTCCTGGGGCGACAGTGAGCAGCTGCACCGCCCTCCAGCTCTGCAGGTTTCAAGGGATTTTGATGAGGGAGGGGGAGGCAATGGGCTACGAGTGAATAGTCCGCCTGAAGCAGAGATGCTGTCTCCTTCCACGAATTTCCTCCATAATTACAGTAAAAACTTCCCTTTCACTACAAATGATAATTTAAAACACATACTTGTTGTCTTAGGATTGTTTCTTATGTCGTCACCACGGAACACTTGAGATTGCCTTCCAATGACATTGCTGGTAGGAAAACTCCTTGAGCGACCACTGTGATGGACGCAGCCTTGTTGACGTCCTTACTGTATGATTGAGGCCACGATGCTGTCAGAGGATGGCTGGTCATGAAACCCCTCAAAGGAATGGGGTAAGGAACTGAGGACTACCCGTGTGTTCTTATTACTATGAGAGACAATGCGGAAAGGTGAAGAAGGTATGAAATCCTTTCTGAATCCTGATCCTGAGAGAGAGAGAGAGAGAGAGAGAGAGAGAGAGAGAGAGAGAGAGAGAGAGAGAGAGAGAGAGAGAGAGAATGCTGGTACCAGCGATCTTTGCTTTGTCTATGAACCACATCATAGACGGATAGATGGTCTTTTTCCTTCATTTTGGACAAAGATTGCAACTTCTACGGCTGGGTGGAGATGAGGCGCCTTTCTCTCATCTCCCAGCGTTGTCTTTGTCTGGAGGAAGAATGATTTTATTCCCGCCATTGTATGTTCTTTCCATTAGACAAGGTCGTGCACGCATTTCTTTCTTTAATTGAATGAATATCAAACCTCTCATAGCATTTTTTAATACATACAACATGGAATTTTTGTTTGTTTATTCATCTATTCATTTATCTATGATTATTTCATGAAAAATGCTGGTCCTTGCCACACGGTATAGGAATATTTTCTTTTTAAATTCTACTTCTATTTCTTAACCCTTTGTTTTTTTAGTATATTGATCTAGTTTATTATGTCTTTTTAGTACTTAATGTATTTGACAGACATTACAATTCTATTCACTGCAGTTCCTACATATGGTGTATTATCCCTCAAATCTTAACATATCTGACTTTCCTGCACTTAATGTTTTACTCATAACTAACAGAAGATCCCTGAATGCCGTGAAGGTAGTCAAGGCGCTGATATACTGAACCTTCTTTGCCCTTCATCACTCCACGACACCAAGTAGCGCCCTTGTCCCTCCTTCACACATATTCCATCACAAGTTTAAGTTCCTCGCAAGACACGGCAAGAGGTGTGCTCTAAATCGAAGACAAGGAAGAAGTGTGCAGTCAGAGGTAATACAGATAAGTTTTTGCGTCCACTTTCTCGGGTTAAGTATAAGGAAGGCGATACAACTCTGGTACAATCTTGCCAAAGTCCGAACAAAAACCTGCCGATTCAACAGGTTCAGTGTGCCTCGCCGCGATGAAGTGCCCAGTCATCCCAATATGGAGGAGACGGGGTGTGGAGGTGATGTGAGTGGTGATAATGTTGGAACTGTTGCAGTGGGGATACCAAGGAAGGTACTGCGGTGTGTGTGTATGTGTGTGTGTGTGTGTGTGTGTGTGTGTGTGTGTGTGTGTGTGTGTGTGTGTGTGTGTGTGTGTGTGCGTGTGTGTGTGTGTGTGTGTGTGTAAGGTGCAGTCACACAATCATAAGGTTTGCCTATTTCAGTGTAATTGCATCAGTGCTGGGTGACGTTTGTCTGTCCGTCCTAGCGTGTGTCCCTCCCTGACTGTCCTTGTGACTGTGTGCCCGTTTCTTCCATCAGTTTCGGCGCTCACTCGTCTCTGTGTTTGTCTACTTCTGTTTATATTTACAGATCACATGCACGCATCACTAGACAACCCCCACACTCAGACACGCACAACAGCTTTAACATAAAACCACATAATTAACACCAGTAGAGCCCGTGATTTACGGCTCCCCTGCCACAGCAACGCAGACACACAGGTAGGGAGAAGTTTATCACAACCACGTCAGCGCATTCTCACAATTTTATGATTGTTAATCCAGCCCCTTCACGTGAGCGGCAGAGACAGCTGCACTCCAGCCACAAAATATGTAATGCCTTCAACAAGTTACATTTCTAAAGAAGCAATAAAAACTTTACAACCAACACCAGACCTCCAGCCGAGCCACGGCGTGTATATGACTTCAATGATACACCCACCGCCAAATGCTAACCAAACAAGCAATCTCATCTGAAGGAACCATCACATGAACGTGAACCTTGCAGTTTGTGCGACGCTACTCGTACTTCGTGAACTTCTTCTATAGAAACAATGTCGATTAATAATAATTGCCCTTTAATGATTCTAAAATATCAACTTCACTTATCTACCTATTTATTCTATCGAGAGAGAGAGAGAGAGAGAGAGAGAGAGAGAGAGAGAGAGAGAGAGAGAGAGAGAGAGAGAGAGAGAGAGAGAGAGAGAGAGAGAGAGAGAAAGCCGTTCTATTACGGTCAGCATTACAGGTGTAATACACAATACTTGATCCGGTGAGGCAGTGGGCGAAGAAATTGGTATCCACAGTAAAACCAAATGATTAATTTTGACCTGAGATTCAATGTCATGACACCGACCACGCTAAATTTAATAATATTTGAGGAAGTGGCCCACAACAATTCCTAAGCTCATCACTTGCATCTTTCTTCACAATGCACATATTAGTAACGCAGCATCTGTTTGGCGTGTGATTTTGTCTGTTTTAGCCTAAATTTTAACGGTGCGACGAAAATCTCCTGCAACTTTTTTTCCTTTTTTTCCACTCATCTTTCCAGGCTGTTCATCTATTCCACTCCATCCTAGTGAAGCCTCAGTAAGTGACAATAAAATCCGTCACTACTTCTATACGACAAATGTGAAAAATCTCCTCCAACTTTCTCTTTTCCCCACTCACCTTTCCAGGCTGTTCAACTTTTTCACTCCATCTTGGTGAAGCTTCAGTTGGTAGCTATAACATCCGTGACTAGTTCTATAAGACAAATGTGAAAAATCTCCTGCAACTTTCTCTTTTCCTACTCATCTTTCCAGGCTGTTCAACTATTACATTCCATCCCGGTGAAGCTTCAGTTAGTGGCAATAAAATTCGCGACTTCTTCGATGTAAGAAACGTGCGGTTGTGTAATGGGTAACGGATGATGATGGAACCAGTGGAGGCCAAACCACACAAGCACGCCCCTGAATTTGCTGCTGCTATTGCTGAGGCCAGAAATCACTCCATACGCTCTGTTTTACCGAGCAAACAACTAATAAACAATAAAATAAACTAATAAACGTCATGTTAACTTTTTAGTATACATATTGATAACAATAATTTAAAGAATAAAAAGACCCTATGACTTGACTTTATATAAGAGAGAGGTCTCGAGACATTTTTCCCTCTTTTTCGGTTTATTCTTTCGATCCTATATGAGGACCGACAAATTAGTCGGCTTTTTTTATTTTTATTTTTTTTTATCATTTTTGTTGCCCTTGGCCAGCTTCCTCTCTCTCTCACGTAAAAAACCCACACACCCATATTCTCCGTAGCAGCAAAGACACAAGTAACTCGTAAAGAAGCGACATTCAGGACATCACTTCCTGTCATTCATTGTGATGACCTAAATACACGACAAAAAAATCCCAGCCAGCTTGATTTGTAGCTCATTCTTTTAAAATTTGGAACATATCTTATTTTTGTTTTACCTTTCATTCTTTAAACCTTTCAGAACTAGGTCACATTTTTACCACGAGTTTTGGGTATGACTAGACGATTTTATTAACATTAGGAAGGATCTAAGGAGGTCAGAAGATTAATGGCTAGAGTCTGTACTATTTTGATCGCCACATGAGTTTCTAAAGCTGTATAAAATCCCCGAATAGAATAGATATCAAAACGCGTTAAGGTACTGAAGGAGTGAATGTGTAGTTTCGTATATCGGCGCTATATGATCTTAGTTGCTGCGGCGCCACGTAAGAAGACATTTAACTTCCTTTACTTCACTCCCATAAAGGACAATTCCTCCCTTATAACAGGTAGCTGCCTTTCTTCCCACCACGGAACCACTTGATACTGTGGCGCCATTACTCAGTCAAGCAATCAAGCAAGCTATCCTGAAAACTTGATCCAAAAACGCAGTAAGGAACAAACAACATGGGAGAGCTGCATGAGAAAGGCGGACAGTGAGTGGCTGCTGGCTGTGATCTCGACGGTCCACGCTAAACATCACTATACCCTGAGGCGTCTTCTATAATTATATGCAAATGTATACCAATAAGCCTATATCAAGTTTCTCACAGGATGTATTGCTATTGTTACCCATTTTTTTTCCCCTCCTTCTCTCTCCGGACATAATTGAGTAGCATGAATGTCAGCCATCTGCTCAGCGCCTCTCTGTTTGTGTTAGTTGTAGGCGTGCGTTAACCTCGCCACTCATCGCTAAGTTTGCCACGGGATGCGACCAAACAAAGGGTTCATATTCTTAGATGTTTTGTTCCCCCACTACGATTATTTGCACAGGACACTGGAGGGATTAGGCGATGTCACTCATGTGTATTGTGACATGAGGAGCGGAAAAGTAGTAGTAGTAGTAGTAGCAGTAGTAGTAGTAGTGGTAGTAGTAGTAGTAGTAGTAGTAGTAGTAGTAGTAGTAGTAGTAGTAGTAGTAGTAGTAGTAGTAGAAGTAGTAGTAGTAGTAATTGTTGTTGTTGTTCTTGTAGAAGAAGAAGAAGAAGAAGAAGAAGAAGAAGAAGAAGAAGAAGAAGAAGAAGAAGAAGAAGAAGAAGAAGAAGAAGTATATGATGATAAAAAGAAAGAAAAATATCAATAATAAGAATCGGCGAATGAAGACGGGACGGAGAAGATTACAATTACGAATAACGCTATGAAGAGCACGCACGCAATGCCTCATCACCTCCCTGACACCATCTTCTTCAAAACGAGGTCAGAACACGTAGCCAAAAAAAGTGTCACGTAGCGAGGCTCTCTCATCACTCACTGCCTTGACGCGCGGATACCAAACTAGCTGTCAAAGTGTCTGTCTCTCTTCTACATGTTGTGTGTTCCACGGTGGGTTGCGGCGCTTAATCCATTCAGTACCATGACGCGTGTTCATGTTTATTCGGTTTTCTATTTGGCGATATTATACAGCTTCAGAAACTTGTGTGGGAATTAAGATATTGAAGACTCAGGTCATTAATTCCTTCTGACCTCCATAGACTCTTCCTAATGTCAATAAAATCGTCTAATCACACCAAAAATTCATGATAAAAATGCGTTCCAGTACTGAAGGGGTTAGGACTGCTTGATATATTTCGTGTTCTGATGTGTGTACGTGTAGTTGTGTTACATTCAATAACCTCCTGATGGCTAATGACGGTGTGACACTTGTTGCTTCACGGCTACTTGATGCAGTTCGTGTTGTAATATATGCAAATTGTGGTGATACATTCATTAACTGATGCTGATGACATTATGAAACGTGTTGCTTCATGAATATTTGAGTAGTTTTCAGTAATTCTACTACGAAATAAATAAACAAACAGCATAATGTCTAAACAATATACTTAATTACCACTTTTATTGTTGTGCTTTTACATGCTTTCTCCTTTTACACCTATAAATTTACTCTTCCATGAAACACTACCAAAGCTTATACCATTTTTTTTTCTTTTTACACTTCAGGAAAAGCTGTAATTGTTAAAGGATTAAAATTATTGTCTTGAATGGAGGAAAAAAAAAAGTTGAACGTTAAATCTCTCTACGAGTATATAACTCATCATTAATCTCACGTTATTTATCTAGACCGTTTAAACAAGCACGCACTATGAACCACAATAACACGCGTCAGTTTTGTTTATCCAGGCTGTGTTGGAAGATAATGGCGAGTGCGTGAGTGTGGAGTTACGGGTGAGGGGGAGAGGGCGAGGAGAGGAGGGGAGGGAGTGGGGGTGGTGAGCGGAGCAGGGAGACGAGAGTAACACTGATGCTGGGTACGGGGGAAAGGGAAGGGAGAGGTTGGGACGGTTTGGACTGGGTTGGGGTGGGAGTAGTGGTGGGAAGCGAGGGGTGACGAGAAGGGGAGGGACTGGTGGTACTGGAAAGGTAAAGGGAGAAGTAAAGGACACTCGGAGGGGAGGGGGAAGGGAGAGGAAGAGGAGGGAGGGGAGGTGCGGATGTGGGAGGGGAGGGAAAGACGGGGGAGTGTTGGGCCACTGGAGGGAGAGGAGACGGGTGGTGTTTTGCAGGGGAGAGGGAAGGATACTGGGGGGGAGGGAGGGACGTTAGCACGGAGGGAAAAACAGAGACGGGTGAGGGTAGGGAAGGAGAGGGGCAGACAGGAGAGTGATGGGGAATGGAGAGGGTGAGGGGCGGTCGGTTTCGAGGTAAATGGAGTGAGAGTAAGGAATGGAGTGAGGTGTGGAGGCATGGGTGAGGGAACAGCTGATGGGAGAGGAGAGTTGCTTCTTTACTCTTCAGCTGACTTCTCTTCTTAAAATCAGGAGGGCGTAGTTTATCTGTCATCGCCCGTCAAGCAGTTGCAGCCTCGCCTCGTGCAGCGTGGCGCCTACTGGTGGGTGGCTAAAGGCAACTACAACTTCAGCCCTGAACACGCCACAGCCCCACAGCAGCCCCTCATAGACCACCTGGGCGTCACAAACCCTCGCAGCCACCGGGGACAACTTGTGACGTATGGGGACGTTATACGCAAACCTGCCAAGGCGCCCATCCTCACCCCCACGACCCCCACCAGCCAATGAGATCGATGAACAGAGGAGCGGCGATGCGTATTGGCTCCGAGTGAACGCTGTGCTGTGGTAATCTTGGCGGGAAGCTCCTCGGCACGTCTCGACCTAATACCATGAGGGAAGTATGACCTGCTGCACGCTAGCACACAACGCAATTGTCTAAACACTCCGGGATTCTCTGCAGCATCCCCCGGTAGAGAAGATCCGAGACGCACGCCGCCACTTTTTACGCTACATTGTGAAACGGACGAAGAATTGAGGGACACAGACATTCTCGCGGACCATGTGGCGGCTGCTGCGTTAATTATGACGCGCTCATTTCTTTCTACCCTGCTGGAGGAGCTAGAGGTGGTACTGGCGACCTTTATGACTGTATTCCACCCAAACACATCCACATACACGTAGACAGGCCTTCTTCCTCCCCACCACTCAACCATCCATCATCATTACCAGCCTGAAGCTCAACCTTACGTCCTTCCCTTCCCGCTACAAAGCCTCAACCGCCAGACAGCCGAGCCGGGGCGGGCGACGAGCGGCCACGAGGATGAGGCGAGGGACAGAGGCGGCGGCTGGAGTTGTGATCGCAGCTGGGGAGGCCTAGGGCTGTGAGGGAGGATTCGGGGACACAGGAGTGAGAGGACGGGAGAGGGGGAGCTATAATTCTGGAAACCCCACGCGGGGTGACGCCACCACTCTTGGGACTGAGAGGTGAAGGGAAGGAAGCGGGAGAGAGGGTGAGGAAAGACAGAGAAGGGAGAGACGAGAGGGAGGGGTGGGGGTGGGGGTGATAATGGTATGTTGGGCTCAGAGAGAGAGAGAGGGAGAGAGAGAGAGAGAGAGAGAGAGAGAGAGAGAGAGAGAGAGAGAGAGAGAGAGAGAGAGAGGAGAGAGAGGAGAGAGAGAGAGAGAGAGAGAGAGAGAGAGAGAAAAGAGTAGAGCCGGTAGGACTGGGAAAAGAGACGGGAAGGAGAGACGGGGGAGGGGAAGAGAGAGGGAGAGGGATAGAGGGGGCAGAAGGGTATAACACAAAAGAAGGGCAAAGGAGTCACCCTCAAAGAAGAGAAAAAAATGGAGGGTAGAACATTAGTATGTACAGAGAGAGAGAGAGAGAGAGAGAGAGAGAGAGAGAGAGAGAGAGAGAGAGAGAGAGAGAGAGAGAGAGAGAGAGAATGTGGGTGGCGAATGGCGATATTTGGTAACGTAGGATATGAAAAAAAAAAAGGTGCGTGAAAGAAATAGTAGAGGGAGTGAGTAGTTGTGGAGTATTAATGGGGAGGGGAGGGGTGGAGTGGAGGGGGAAATCACTAGGGAGTGAGGGAGGGGGGGAAGGAGAGGGAGAGGGACAGAGGGGTCGCAAAAGGAAATAGAAGGGTTGAGAGAGAGAGAGAGAGAGAGAGAGAGAGAGGTGATGGAGCGGTTCATTCCGAAGGGAGGGAAGGAGGAAGGAAGGGAGGGAGGGAGGGAGGGACAAAGACCCCTTACTGAAAATGGAGGGGCGGAGGACCGGGAAGAGAGAGGAGGGAGGTGGAGGAGGATGGGAGGAGAACGGCTGCAAGGGGGAGGGTGCTTGATAGGTCTCTCTCTCTCTCTCTCTCTCTCTCTCTCTCTCTCTCTCTCTCTCGTTCTCTCTCCTCCTCTCTCTCTCTCTCTCTCTCTCTCTCTCTCTCTCTCTCTCTCTCTCTCTCTCTCTCTCTCTCTCTCTCTCTCTCTCTCTCTCTCTCTCTCTGCTGTCATCAGCTTATCGTGTTATCATTATCTGTAAGAGGCTGAAAGTGGGCCTTGATACAGATAACATAGCAGGGACGGAGACTACTGTTGCTACCACCACCACCACCACTACCACCACGATCATTACCACTAGAATAACAACAACAACAATAACTACTACTACTACTACTACTACTACTACTACTACTACTACTACTACTACTACTACTACTACTACTACTACAAAACAATAAACCAAAGACGAAGATTTCAAAAGCAGTTGGGAAAGATTGAGTGGGATTAGAGGAAGGGAGGGGGGTCTACGCTCCCTTGCCGACTTAACACCAGTGGGAGAGCGGAGGGAGCGAGGGAGAGGGAGAGAGAGAAAGAGAGAGGACAGGGGAGGAGGGTTCTTGAGAGGCACGGCCCGGGGAGGTGGTCAGGAAGCAGGAACACCGCCTTCACTCCACCACGCCCAGACACCCCACCCAACTGACGCTCGCCCTCCCAGCCCCCCATTCCCCCCCTCTCCCTGCCTCCCCTCGCGCTCCACACGCACAGCCCCTCCCAGCGATGATTGTACCGTCCCCTCCTCTCCTCCCCCTCCCGACGCCCCAGCACTGATAGGGAAGGCCAGGCGGGACGTTGAGCTGCTGGGGGGAGGGGAGGGAAGGGGAGAAACGCTCTACTGACTCGGCACGTGGCAGTATGAGAGAGAGAGAGAGAGAGAGAGAGAGAGAGAGAGAGAGAGAGAGAGAGAGAGAGAGATTAGGAGGCTGGTGATGATAATGCTTCATGTTGGTACACGAGAGGTGTTTGGTGACTACAATGACAGGGAATGTTGGGTAGATGGATGAAAAGACAATGAAACGACAGGCCAGATGATGATATATACAAATTAACGATGTACTATGTGAAGTAAATGAACGAAAGAACAAAAAATATGATAGAGGTAAGATGATGTATAACTGTGAATAAGAGGAGAAAAATACAAAAAAAGATTAAAGGAAAAAAAGTAGGCACGGGAACAAGAGAGAGAGAGAGAGAGAGAGAGAGAGAGAGAGAGAGAGAGAGAGAGAGAGAGAGAGAGAGAGAGAGAGAGAGAACGATAAAAGATCACCAGAACAAAAAAAAGGAAGAAAAAAAATAATAATAAAAAAAAACTTGACCCAGAAAAAGCTCAGAGAAAAGAACAAGAAGCGAAGGAGAACAAGCACCACTAACAAAAAACAAAATACAAACACAAAACAAGCAAATGGAAGCAACACAAGGACAAAAATCCTTTACTTGGAGCGTGGCAAGAACAGCAAGCCAATAAGGAACACACACACACACACACACACACACACACACACACACACACACACCACCCAGCCACCTGAGGCACACCATACTATTGCGTCCACCTGACCTCCTGAAACAAGAACCAAATGAGAGTGAGTGAGTACCTGTCCTTTGCTCCTTGTTCTTTTCTTTTTCTTTTTTCGTGATTTCTATCTTTCCGGGTTAATTTTCTTTTTATGTTTATTGTTCTCGTTTTTATTTTTCATTTCATTGGCCTTGTTTCTTT
>CM035181.1:12448584-12451084 GCA_020233015.1 Callinectes sapidus
AAAAAAAACAAACAAATACACACACACACACACACGCTGCCTTGAGTAATTTTATCTCCTTAAAGAGAAAAATATGCTAACATACTACACAAGTATCACACTATCTCTTGAAAACACGAATATACAAGCCACGTGGCCTTCACAGCTGCATTTTTTTTTTTTTTTTTATAAGTGGAAAGTGTATGTATGTTACACTCTCGCTCTCTTGTAATGATGTCAATGCTTGGCACATGTGTATACTGTACATTGCCCCCCAGCAGCGCCACTCATGTCATAGGGGAGTGAGGGAGCGAGCAAGCGAGTGAGTGAGTGAGTGAGTGGTTGACTGATTGATTGATTAACTGGTTGACTGACTGATTGGTTGATTTGGTTGACTGACTGACTGACTGACTGACTGACTGGCTGGCTGGCTGGCTGATTGGTTGGCTGATTGGTTGGCTGAATATTTGAAGCAGGAGTCGCAATACCGAGGTCACCGTCACTAATAACGCCGCGGTCACGGAACAAGGTACAGCGGTTCAAGATCTGAGAAATGTGAAATTGGAAGCGAGGTGGTAAATTTGTTGAGAGAGAGAGAGAGAGAGAGAGAGAGAGAGAGAGAGAGAGAGAGAGAGAGAGAGAGAGAGAGAGAGAGAGAGAGAGAGAGAGAGAGAGAGAGAGAGAGAGAGTCGGTATCTCATCATATCACTTCAGGGGTACAAATCGGAGAGGTGTGGTGTTCAGGTTTTAATCTCGTCACGTGCAAGGACGGACGGACGGAGGGAGGGTTGGGGACGCGTGCGGAAGTAGAAGGTTAGGCGAGTGGCTATATAACCGACGCTACCACCACCTTCACTCCTTACACTCTTTCACTGCGTCACAGCACTGGTAGATTGCTTTGTTATATAGAGCAGGGTAAAAAAAATAAAAACGTGAGGCTTTCTCGCTACAACTACTTTCAAAGGCCGCCGAGATGATCAGTCAGGTTTTCAAGAATGCTTATAGCTTTAATAATCTAGAAATGTTGGTAATTTGGGGGCATAAGCATAGAAAACATCCTTCGCAACCCGGGTCACTCCAACTATAGCTTTCTGAAAGTAATCTAGACACAGCCGGGGGTGCGTCAAATATGAAGTTTGGTAGTGCGTTTCTGGTTTTGCTTTCTGTTGATGGTACAAATGTATCTTGATGTAGCTGCTCTGGCTCTGGTTACCCTAAATCCATGTCTTTCGACCTTTCGCGTTTTTACTCCACAAAAATTCCTATTTTTCTTTCACTCCCGTTCTATTTAACTCCTTAAGACAGCGTTTTTTTCATACAAAATGGGATTTTTACGGGAATTCATGGGCTAAAGGAGACCATCTAATGGGGACCTCCTATCTTAAAGCCTACACGTTTGGGAACCGTTACCTTAATTAAATGGATGCTCAATCTCCCATCAGACGGTGGCCATTTTTTTTTTTTTTTTTTTTTTACTTAAGAGGGGGAAGCTGGCTAAGGGCAACAAAAGGAATGAAAACAAAAGGCTCACTAGTTGCCAGTCCCCTGAAAGGTCAATAGAGTTAGCCAAAAATCATGGACAAATGTCTTGAAACCTCCGTCTTAGACAAAGTTAAATCATAGGAAGTTGAAAATACAGAGCCAAGTAAAGAGTTCCAGAGTTTACTAGCGTAAGGAATGAATGATTGGGAGTACTGGTTAACTCTTGAGTTAGAGTTGAATATAATAGGGGTGAGAGGAAGAAGGAAGTCTTGTGCGGCAAGGGTGGGAGAGGGGAGGAGGCCTGCAGTTAGCCAGATCAAAAGAGTAGTTAGCATAGAAGAAAGAGAGAGAGAGAGAGAGAGAGAGAGAGAGAGAGAGAGAGAGAGAGAGAGAGAGAGAGAGAGAGAGAGAGAGAGAGAGAGAGAGAGAGAGAGAGAGAGAGAGAGAGAGAGAGAGAGAGAGAGAGAGAGAGAGAGAGAGAGAGAGAGAGAGAGAGAGAGAGAGATTGAAGACTGCCAGTCAGAGGAGAGGAGTTGATGAAATGAAAAGCTTTTGATTCCACCCTATCTAAAAAGGCTGTATGAGTGAAGCCCCCCCTCCTCCCCATACATGCGAAGAGTACTCCACACTTGGAGTAAACAGTTAGGGGATAAGAAAAACTGGCGGAGACGCCTCAGAATGGCAAACTTCATAGAAGCTGTTTTAGCAAGAGATGAGATATAAAGATTCCAGTTTAGATTATGAGTAGAGACCGAGGATATTCATTTTAGAAGAGGGGGAAAGGTGGGTGTCATTGAAGAAGAGGGGATAGTTATCTGGAAAGTTGTATCGAGTAGATAGATAGAGAAATTGAGTTTTTGAGGCATTGAATACAACTAAGCTTTCTCTGCCCCAATTAGAAATCTTAGAGGGATCACTAGTCAGGCGTTTTGTGGCGTACCTGCATGAACTACTAACTTCCTGAAGTCTTGGTTGTCTCTGGAAAGAGGTGGAAAAGTGTAGAGTGGAGGAATAGAACATAGGAATGGATAGGGTAAGA
>CM035181.1:12453584-12468584 GCA_020233015.1 Callinectes sapidus
CGTAGATTGGTCGTTGGCCACTCCGGGAAGAGTGGTCCAGCTCACTCCCCAACATAATGGCTGGTGGCCCACTCTGCCGCACAGGCGGAGAGGAAGAGGCAGAGTTGCCATAAGGGAATTGGTACGCACGGGGGATCATCTGTAAAAACTTCGTAACGCCTCGTGAAAAAAAAAAAAAAGTTTTCCTGACTGTGGAGGGCAACGACATTCCCGTCCTCGGGCAGGACCTGCAAACAAGGGAAGCAGAGTGGTGAGGGGGCAGATAACGGGAGATAAGACAACAAACCACTGAGTGGAAGGCTGATGATAATGACACAACCGACTACGAACACGCACGGGCTTCAGACCTCAATCTGGCGGCCACAGAGACACAAGGGACGAAGTTGGCCACAGCCAGTTTCTGCTGCACCGAGTGCGTCCATCAGTGTGACCTTAATGGGGAAAGAAGGCACTACATAATCAAAAGAATGATCGGGAAAAAAGGGAGGAATGATGCCAGGAAGGGAAGACCCAAAGTAGGGAAGTGAGGAGTGAGGGAGAGTCAGGGATGGAGGTTGGGAGGAGAGAGGAGAGAGGAGGAGAGGGGAGGGGGGTCAATTTGTGAACCGCAAAAAGGGTCCCCCTGAAAGCGAGATATGTGTTGCCAGGCGGACGCGAGTCACAATCTTCAACTCTCCGCAGCAGGGCAGAGAGGTGGAAGTCGGTGGCAGGTGGCAGGACCTTGAGGGAACCATTTTATTCAAAGCTTTTCTTCCTCATATCCGACAGGGGCTACTCAAGGGTCGATCTCATCAAAACAGATGACATGGGTTATAATCTACACAGTTTCCTCACCATTTGAATGCTTGTGGCGAGGTTCCCAGCAGCCGCTCGACATGAGAGGCACGCACCAGGGAACACCGGGGAGCTTCGATAATTATTCAAGCGACGGCAACGCGCTCACTCAGATTCTTACTTATTGATGAAAGAAAACACGAACCTGTATCGTACCTCCGCCAGCGCCGCCACAACGCGCGGGTTCCCAAGGTCGGTTACAAAATCAAGAGCTAGAAGCCCCGCTCACCCTTGGTCGTCACCTCCCACGCCGCCCGGCCTCAGCCCACGGTGGCCCTGCCTGATGGCCCCAAACCAGGGTCTCTCTCTCTCTCTCTCTCTCTCTCTCTCTCTCTCTCTCTCTCTCTCTCTCTCTCTCTCTCTCTTGCTTTAATTCCCTGCACTGGCATGTCAATAACTCAATTGCAGTTAATGCGAATGCAAAAGTTTGTTACTGTCTTATCGCTTCAGTACCACAGCCTTGTCAAATCCCAGCAACACTTGTATTTACCATCCACCTCCTCCCACACCCCTACCCCTTCCCCTTCCCCTTCCCAGCCACTCACCCGATCTCCCACCATTATCTTTCTTATGACACTTTTTGTGGGAGTTTGCTGACGCCGAGGCGCAACCCACCATGCAGCCTCCGCGCCACTCGTCCGCCACCTGACGCACAACTCCTTCCAATTTTGTATTCCATGCCAGATAAAAGTCATAGTGTGTTGTGTAGGCCGCGGGGAACACGCTAGACCTTCGTCCCTCATCATAAGGAGACCACCTACTGACAAAAACGGAGATCGCCCAACGAAACAACGCGACGCAAGACTAAAGTTCCACCAGCACCAGCGAGACACTGAGCAACGCTGGCCGAACTTGAACATGCCCTTGATAACACGCTCCATTTAACCTGGCTCATTATCAGTACCTGGCAAACGTGAGTTCGTTAATAATGTCCCAGCATAACAAGGCAACTAGCAGTTGCTAGTTGCCTGCTATCCGTCACTCCCAACTTCCAGAAGGTTAAGGCTTCTAAAAACACCGCAAATCGACATGTGCACCTAACAAATCCTGTCTTTCACTAAACTTTATCTTCGCTTGTGGTCTTTTTTTTTTTTAATATGAAAATATATGTGTATGTGTTTTTCCTGTTTCTCGCCATACCAACATGCTAGGTGTGGCACTTGGCACTCCAAATATGCGTTTCGTTTTTTTTTTTTTTTTCCTTTTTTTGGGGGGTGAGGGAGCAGAGGAACAGCGTGATAATGTATAGGAAATTAACAGCCACTTACTCTCGTCCTGCGTTACTGAGCTCAATAGCGAGACAGGAAGGGGTCATGCAACCCCTGAATGCGTCAGTTCCCCGAACAGCGACCATCGCACCTGATGAACACGTCCCCTACTCCCACCACGCACCGCCGCTACCTGTCTGTGACGCAAATCAACACAAACCTACCCTAGGCTGTAACGTAACCCCTCACTTATCTCCACAATGTGACTCCACATAAACTTAACGCACAACATTATTGTACGAACAAACACCTGCACCGTCACACCCTCCACACACAACAATGCACACAACACATTACCACTCCAGCAAACACCTATATTCTCCGAAAAAACAAACAAACAGACAATGGTAGTCGTACATTACACCACATTTCATTTTACTGATTACAATTAGTTTCTCTCTCTCTCTCTCTCTCTCTCTCTCTCTCTCTCTCTCTCTCTCTCTCTCTCTCTCTCTCTCTCTCTCTCCTATACTAAGGTTATAATGTAATGATATGAAGCAGCTTAAAAAGCACAAAGGACAACTGGTGCCTGCAATACCTTGTAATGGGACTCTTCACATCTCGCGGCCTGACGACCCAGGGCTCTGCCTTACTGCAATCAGGGAATTACACGAATATTTCACTTATTACTGATGGAACTACTAAGCGGTCAACTGCACTGTTTCTACACTTGTGAGCTTAATGGCTACGGGTCGAGGGTAACCTATGGCTATCGAGCAGGGCTGAGATGGAGGTTCGGGATGTCAGGATTCAATTAGGCAGTCGTATCTACATTTCACTGATGCATGACGAAAAAAGGTGTGGTGAGAGAGAGAGAGAGAGAGAGAGAGAGAGAGAGAGAGAGAGAGAGAGAGAGAGAGAGAGAGAGAGAGAGAGAGAGAGAGAGAAATGCATCTCAATTTCAATTAGCCCCTGAAGGATGTCGGATAACCCATGATAAGGCCCGTAATACCTATATATATACAAGTGGTGACACAGGCACATAATGGCGCGACGTGTCCCTTCCTCCTTCCCTCCCAGGCGACGTCAGGTGAATCTGGCGGGCACCTGCGGGGGAGGAAGTGAAACACCGAGCGCACCTTCTTGCTCCGCAGCAAAAAGAGATGAGTGAATTCCCCGTTGGACATGCCTGGATTCGCCTAAAATTACCACCACACCATCTTCACTGTCCATGGTGTGTGGGTGGCCGGCGAGGAGGAGGAGGAGAAGGTGGTGATGGTGGTGGTGATGGTGGTCGCAGCCTAGCCAAGCCTAGCCTAACGTAACGTAACCTAACCTAACCTAAAATTACCACTATACACCATCTTCACTTTCCATGGCGTGTGGGTGGCAGACGAGAAGGTGGTGATTGTGGTGGTATGTGATGGGCCTGTGCGTGACGGTGACGTAATGTAGGGATGATGGCGGTGGTGGTTGTGGTGAAGGACGACGTTCATGTGTTGCAAAATGAAACTAGCGGTCCTATGGCGGCAAGGATGAGTGGTGGCGAAAGGTACGGCAGTGATGAGCGTACGTCTGTCTGTAGCGTGCAAATGGTGGAGGCGGTGATGATATGGTAGTGGTGGTGTTGCATGAAGATAGATAGGGATTGTAAAGGTCAGTGCTGGTGGCGTATATGTACAAGTGACAGTGATAATGGGTGAGTTGGCATAGAGTGGTGCGGTGCAGTGGTGGTGGTTATGTGGTGTGATGTTGTGAAACCGTGTGTGGTGAAGCTCCGTGATGTTGGTGTAGATGCATAAACTAATGATGTGGGATAGGGGAGGCAGTGGTGATGGAGGGGAAGGGAACATATGCATAGTGGAGTGTGATTATGTATGGTCTGTATTTCTTATCCATTGCTACGCACCACCTCTACAGCTTTCAAAAGGTGTACTATACGTGCTTCAAGTGATGCGAGTTTTTCATTCTTTGTTTTATTTACTTATTTATGTGTATGTGTGTGTGTGTGTGTGTGTGTGTGTGTGTGTGTGTGTGTGTGTGTGTGTGTGTGTGTGTGTGTGTGTGTGTGTGTGTGTGTGTGTGTGTGTGTGTGTGTGTGTGTGTGTGTGTGACTCTAGGGGCAGATTAATAATATTTCTACTTTCCTGACACGAGAAACACTTTTGATGACCTCTGTGGTCTGAAAACAATCATGTTGAGGGAGCAAGAGCGCTTCTGAATAGGGTCGTATGAGTGATGGCAGTGTTGAGTGGCCACAGGGATGGTGAGGGGCGTGGGGGCAGCAAGGGGCCGGATGATGGGTGGTGATGGCGGTGTGCTGGTAGCAGTAAAGCTCCTGTTGGTGGTGGTAAGGGGTGGGGTGGTGGTGTTGTGTAAGACAGCTGCTGATAACGCCTCCATGCACCACCAACCCCGGTGAACCTGGCAGTACGGGTGTTGGTTTGCCAAGTAGCTAGTAGCCATGTGCACTATCAATAAGAAAGGAACTAATATCAAAACTATTTTGGATTGTAAAAATAATAATAATAATAATAATAATAATAACAACAACAACAACAACAACAACAACAACAACAACAACAACAACAATAATAATAATAATAATAATAATAATAATAATAATAATAATAAATAATAATAATAATAATGATATTATTATTATTATTATTATTATTATTATTATTATTATTATTATTATTATTATAATTATCATTTTTATTATTATCATTGTTATTATCATTATTGCTGCTACTATTACTACTACTACTACTACTACTACTACTACTACTACTACTACTGCTAGTCATAACCGTGATTAATAGCATCATCATTATTATCAATACAATAGTTTCTGTTATTCCTTAGACATTCATCGTCATTACCACAATTACCACGAGTGTTGTGGTGACAGACAACGACAATGAAGGCAGCAGCAACACAGCGAGCATTATTAGCATCACCCTCAGCTCTGTTCAGGAGCTGGTGATTCATAGATGTTTTTCGCTCCATTTGAATGGATGAACCAAACATTACGAGAAATAACCAACCCTAGCTAACGCAGTTTCTCGTGTCCGCAGCAAGACCTGCTGCGCCCGCCACGAGCAGCGGGCACCCGCGACCCAGAGCTGTGTGTGCGGGAATGTGAGCACTGGCGCGGGGAATGACTGTTATGTGGAGGGAATGCGGCGGTGAGGCAGGCAGGGATGGTCTCCCGCCGCTCCTCACTGATCCCTCGTCTGCACGCTAGTGGAAATGTCCTTCAGGCCACACACCCCCGTCTGATCTGCCTCTTCTCCATCTGTTTCTTCTCCCAAGCAGTAAAGATCCATGCCGTGCACAAGAAACCCGCGAGCCCCGCATCCAGTCACTGGAGGAGCCAGGGAGGCTGCTTCTCCAAAATTAACTTGAAACTCCATAGCGGCTCCACCTTAGGCTCCGTGTTCACCCGTCAGTTCCAAGAGATTCCTCAGAAAAATGATTGTTTACTTCACTTAAACTCTGTACTAATAGAAGGTTGGAGGCAGACGCAGTACACACCGTGTTCCCGTAGCAGTTCTAACAACGATGCATTCTACTTGAAGGAATCGGACACCTACATCCGAAACGGCGGGACACTGTGGCCTCAGCTTGGGCAGGGTGGGATGCCACATGCCGCCACCACATCAGACCTTCAGTCATCCTGCACTTCACCCGCGTGGCACCAGATCTCTCAGTTTACGTTATAAGGCTCGTGTCAACATACCGCCAATAGAGGCTGTGTTCAGGAGAGTGGAGAGAGAAATTGGCTGGTGAGGGAAAGCAGGAGGAGGTGGCCACTGGAGGTGCTGAGCGACCAGCAGCGTTGAGGCGAGGGCTGGCTGGCTCACACGCCCCAACGTCAAAGACGACCAACCTTTATTCGATAGGCATAGATCACACGCGGAATAAAAAGACCAGAGAGAGAGAGAGAGAGAGAGAGAGAGAGAGAGAGAGAGAGAGAGAGTCAGTGATCAGAAGCTTCAGCAGTTCAACACCCTGGACGGGAAGTGACATGGGTGACAGCACCAGAGATTCCTCTGTGTTGAGAACCATTACCTGCACGGCACTTTCAGTATTACACTTGTTTTGTCCTCACACATACAAGCTGTAACACTGAAGGTCTTCTTACAATCCCTTTCTCAAAGTACAAGTAATGGCCAGGGCGTACAATCAACACACGCGTCGTCACCCAGCAGTGGGCCTCCAGAGGTGAGAAAGGCCCCAAGGTGGTCTCGCTAGAAATGACGCCACTAGATAAATAAAGAAAAAAATACAAATATGTTGCGCGAAGTGAGGCGAGCTAATGCGGGAGGGAGTTAGCGGTGAAGGTGACCGGTAAGTGAGGGGGCAGAAGGGATCGTCATGGTACCCCAACCTGTGCAACAAGCACACCAGGAGCCCGTGCATCCCGGCAGAGGCGCATCCGTCATGAGGTCCTCCCCTGCCACCACCCACCAGCCCCAGCGTGATGGCTTCATTCATCACTCGCACGGCCCCTCCCCTATCCCCTTCCGCCAGCCAGCCAGCCAGCCAGCCAGCCCACCCCAGCCTCCGCCCCGCTGTCTCTGAGAGAAGCACACAGACACAGATTGTATGATGCCCCTTGAGAACGATAAAAGGACTTACAAATACCAATCTCCTTATCACACACTTAACACCGAATATCGGAAAAATGTGAAGCCAAACCCACATTTCACAGAATCAGACGCATCCGTAAATCGAGGCGCAAATAACAATGGACGACTGATTTTTCCCCGAACGTTCGCAGCTTTTCGTCCCGCGCCCCCTCCTGCGCTAATGCTGGCCCCGGGACCCTCGCGTGAGCTGGTGGGGGTCCTGGAGGCCGCATTAGGTTCAGGGCCATATCAAAAATGCTTTGCTCCCTCACCACTACTGTTTCTAGAAGCCACAAAGATGATAGACTAATTTCTCATGTGTTGATAATCTGGAAATCTTTTTAATCTGTCACTCAAATCAAATAAACACTTAGAGCAGGGGTTCTCAACCTTTTTCCCGTTAAGTACCCCCTGAGTTATAAGACCATCAACCCGAACCCCCAGTAAGCTGACACCAAATAAAGTAGTAAAATATTGATTAACTCAATATATAGTGGTACTGCTAAGGATATTATCAAATGATTTTAAAGTTTAAACTTTAATGACTTTATTAAGCAGAATCATGAATATTACAAGCACTTTTCAATAATACTACACATACAGGAGTGAAAAAATATTAATTCATTACCAAGCAGTATTTTACTGAATTTTAGTGTGAAGGCTGTGCCTGTTTATTGCAAACAAGCTTCTCAATTCGAGGAGCGACATTAGACAGACACACACGTAAATCATGCTCCACATTCAAACGTGATCGATATTTAGTTTTCATGTTCAACAGTGTTGAAAATCCTTGCTCACACAGGTAAGTACTAGGGAACATCAGCAAAGAGTTCAGAACAACATCAGATACAACAGGGTAAATCTCACTCATTTTCGACCAAAACTTGGTCAGGGTAAGTGTTTCAAAGGCATCTTTTGCAGCAGAGTCATTCACCAACTCTAAGAACTCTTCCTGCATGTTATCTGGAAGAAGGTGAACATTTACAATGAATGGGTTTCTAATCAATTTTGATTCCAGTTCACTCAATTCGGGGAAGTAAGACTGCAACTCCATTCTCAGAGAAGCTAGGTGTGCTTGCACAAGCTGCATTACATCTACATTTCCAGCGTTTTTGTTTTTACCAAGTGCTTCATCAAGATTCTCAAACATGCTCAAATTTCCATCTTTGACCTTCCTTTCCCAAAGCTCCAACTTCATGGTGAATGACCTTAGTTTGTCCATGAAATCAATCACTGTGGCAAAACGGCCTTGGAGAGACAAGTTCAATGAGTTCAGCCGCAAGAATATGTCAGTAAGGTAGGCTAGCTTCTGAAGCCACTGGCTGTCTGACAGTTTCTGAATGAATTCACGTGACTTTGTCTTGCTATCACGTTTGAAGAATTCAGTGAGCTCCTCCTTCAGAGATTCTACTCTTGTTACCACATTCCCCCGCGACAACCAGCGGACCTCAGTGTGAAAGAGTAACACTTCATGATCATTTCCTAATTCTTGGCACATTAATGAAAACAGTCGTGTATTTAGGGCACTTGATTTGATGGTATTTACCATGCTCACAACATCATCAAGTACTGATCTTAACCCAGGTGGTAGAGTTTTAGATGCCAGAGCATATCTATGAAGCATACAATGAAGATGCCTCGTTTTAGGATTTGCCTCAGTCACTTTTCCTCGAAACCCTGATCGACGGCCAAGCATTGCTGGTGCTCCGTCAGTCGTGCATGCACATACATTATTCCAGGAAAGTCCTTCTCTCTCAAAAAAATTTGAAACCTCATTGAAAATATCTTCACCTCTTGTTGTCGAATCTAAGGTGTGACAGAACAAAAAATCCTCTTTGAAATCTTCACCATTGACGTATCGTACAAACACCAGGAGTTGGGCACAAGCAGCCACGTCAGTTGACTCATCAAGTTGGAGTGCAAATTTTCCTAAAGATGCCCCCTTTATTTCAGCAATCACTTGTTGTTTGACATCATCCGACATATCTACTATTCGTCGATGAACAGTATCATTTGATAGAGGTACTGATGTGACCTTCTGCTCAGCATTACATCCAATCACACAACGTATTATATCTTTACAGCAAGGGACGATTAACTTCTCTGCAATATTGTGAGGTTTCTTCTCTTGTGCAATTCTAAGTGATACCATGTAGGATGCACGCAACCCAGCTTCATTTTGTTGACTGAAATGCCCTGAACGATCAAGACGTGCTCGCTTCAATCCCTCTTCTTTTTGCTTGAAGAAAGCAGTACTCTTACTTTTAACATTTGGATGACAACTGTTTAGATGGCGTTTGAGAAAGCGAGGCTTCATACACTCCACTGATAAAACCTTGTGGCATATGACACACTGGAAATTCACAGCCATTTTTGTCGATGGCAGTGAATCCATACTGAATGTAACTTTCATCATACTGTCGTTTCTTCGCTGATGAAGCCATAACGATATCTGAAATTGTAAAAAAATAAAATAAAATAAAATAAACCAAAGCAAAATATATGATTTGACAAACAGGTATATTATCGATTATGCCGTTATAAGAATATTCATTACACAAGCAACATGAATATAGTACCTCATTTAGGTAAACAATGTGCTGGAGACAGGCAACAACTACTATGTTCATCAGTGCCTGGCGGCGGCCAACTGACTGACTGGTCGGTCACTCAGTCACTGACTCCTCGCAACCGTCCCCTCCCTACACCCTACAGTGGCCTACACTCAACCGGAGCTGTTTGAACGTGAACTGACATGACGCGAGAGAAAAAAAAGCGTTCCGAAATAGAAGTAGAATTTGAAAAAAAAAAAAAAAGAAAAAAAACATCCCTTCTTATAATATTACAGAGCAGTCGTTTCATTATGTTGCACACAAACTGGATTCATGACAGTGCTACGTTATGTACTTGACTCGAGGAGTTGTGTCATGTGGCACTGCGAGGCACTTGAGAGGATCACTCGAGAGGCAGCCACCCATCTTGGGTGGTGGAAGAAAGCATGTGTTCTGTGTAGTGTCAGTGCCTGGAGAACCTCAGTACTCGTGCAGTACATTCAGAGCAAAGGTGGTGGTGGTGAATGAGGAGAGATAGGTGGTAGTAGATGAAGTATAGAGGAGGAGGAGGAAGAGGAGTAGGAGGAGTTTAAATACTGTACATTGTTTGACCATAAACTATGTATGAATCGTGAATTAACTTATCTAGAAAGTTGATGATCAGGAACACTTGCTGTGATGAACTACACTGTGTGGAGAACACAAACTCATGTCATAGGTTTGTAAAGATTCTTCATGTATATCTTGATAAACACAAAGAAAAAATGAAAGAAGAAAGAAAGAAAGAAAGAAGTAATAATAATAATAATAATAATAATAATAATAATAATAATAATAATAATAATAATAATAATAATATCAATAATGATAACAAAATAGGTAGATAAAATAACATAAATAATAAATAAAGAACACAAAGTAGCACCAACACAGAGACAGCCAGCAGAGATAACACGAGTGGTTCGGAGTGGTACGCAGTATTATTGGCTAACCCAGCACAACACTACACCTCAAGGGCCGAGTGTTTGTCATTCCTACCATCAAGCGGCGCCCACACATGCCTCTGCCGTAGAGGAAGGAGATTTGAGTGTTTCAGAGTGACATAGACACCTTAGAAGACAGGATTCATTGTCATGTTAATCCAGTGATGAAATTTGCTCGCAAGCTTTTATTGGATGACATATCCAAATTTTTGGTAACGCAACCTTGGCGAAAATCTCTCTCTCTCTCTCTCTCTCTCTCTCTCTCTCTCTCTCTCTCTCTCTCTCTCTCTCTCTCTCTCTCTCTCTCTCTCTCTCTCTCTCCTGCACTTCAAAGAGATACAAAATAGGGGGAGATTTGCTCACCATAGACAAAATGATGTGACTGAGACAACAGCGTGCACGGTGCACTGCGAGGCGCCACGCTGCGGAGGTTGACTCTTGTCATGTGCATGGAGATGGGCGGCATCTTGACAGGTATTTTAGTACGCACCGCCCATCCTGAGTGTTTGGCTGTTTTTCAATGCCTGTGTTTGTCACCAGTGCACCTGACCAGATTCATAATCTCGACCTTCTCGTGCTGAAGAGCAAACTTTTTTCAAAAGCTCAAGTCAAACTGTAGGAATTTATGAATCTTATTTCGTTGTGATGTTTGGAAGGATTGCTGGACACATTAGACACACAGTTCTGTTACAGGAAAGGATACGACAAAAAGCTGTTTGGAAATGGATCCTGATAACGTGTTACTCATCATTACATGGGGAAGTTGTCACATGTCTACCTGTGTCACCTTGACGTCAGTGAGTAAAGCCTTCCATTCAGTGAGCTGTCTGAAACTGTCCAGTAAACTGCACAACCATCTGGTGCAGTTGTTTACCATGTGGTGCACCAAGAACAGGGAGACGCTGCGCTGCGTTGGCTGACTTCCCAACATGATAGAATTCAACACTGCGCCAACCTGCCGCAATAGTTGAGAAAACTCGCATAAATTGTTGTGTTCTTGAAGGCTTCGTGAGCTGACGCTCTACAGACCCACACTGATAGGCGTGAGAGTTGCTCTGAAGGATAGATAGTATTGTGTGAGTATACAACGTAGCCAAGATAGAGTGCATAGTGATAACCACAAGAAACGTTCAGAAGTTCAATATACGAATACAATCTTCTTGGGCGCACAATCTTTTATAAATTTGTGAAAAAGTTTATCTGATTTGAGGAAATCGCATCAAGAACCCGCTGTTGAAGCTCAATGTACGAAGTAATATCAGTCTGTTTTGTGGTGTCATACGGCAGCAAAGCTACAGCTGAATCAAATATTGGGCAGCCTCCTTCTGTAGAGCAAAATTATACCATTCTGACCTTTTGGGGTGACACACTGCCGAGTGTCAATTATTGGTGAGAAGGGAAAGTGCACTTGCAACTCTGTCGTGGGTATCATTTTAAAACTAGGCGTGTGACAAATCTCCTAAACATAGCAATTATACAATCATTACCAGTCTTTCTCTTCTCTAATCAACACATCCAAGAAGATGGAATCAAAATAGTCACAATAGTGTCAAAACGTGCATGAAGGATGGATTAGGCAGGAAAAAAATCTGATTTAATTAACACCGAAAGTTGAAAGTAAGCTTTAATGAATATCTACAGCTGTGCACACACACACACACACACACACACACACACACACACACACACACACATCCACACACACACACACACACACACACACACACAAAGAAATGTGAACATTCTTTTTTCTTAAATACTGAAGAGTACTGGTGATTGGCCTTTGCATGTTGTTTTGCGTACAGCAATAAATAAATAAATAAATACATAAATAAATTAATTAATCTATCAATAAATGAATGAACGAAATGAATGAATAAATAAATAAATATTCACACACACTAATTATACTTTTATTTATCTTATTTGTAATTATTACTCATTTTTCCAGCTCCCTGTTTTCTCTATCCCTTTTCCCTTCTCTGGGTACCCAACCGCCCACACCCTCGCCCCCCCTCCCCTCCCCTCTCCTGCTGCTGCCGCTCCCCTTGTCTCCCTCCCTAAGCGTATTCTATTCCACTCTAACCGTCCCCTTCTCATGTCTCCCCACGTCCTCCCTTCTCTTACCATCCCCCTTGCCGACACTCTCCAGTTTAGGGGTGGAAGCGTGGAGGGGTACACACACTCACACACACACACACACACACACACACACACATCATCATCATCATCATCATCATCACCATCATCATCATCACCATCATCATCATTAGCATCATCATAGTCATAGTCATCATCATTATCACCACCACCACCACCACCACTGTATGTAGCTGCTCCCTCCTCTCCCAGAACAAAGAGCCTGGCGTCGGAGCAATGAAGACAGCCTCCCAGGTGTGCTTTTCAGCCCCCTCAGTCCTCCTTTTCCTGGTTCCTTCCTTCTCCTGTCCGCCCTTCGCACGAACAGCCATATATGGGCGACCTGGGCACACACCACAGTCCTGCCCAGTGTTCGGGGCCCCGGGTGGCGCCTCCTCCCCGTCAGACGCTCTCCTGCATATCATTACTAAGGGTTGGCCTCGGCAGGGACAGGAAATAATTTGGTGTAATTACAGGGCGTGGCAACCCAAACTCCGGCTTGGGCCTCGACCGCCCTATTGGCAGGACCCTCCCTGATGATGCCATATGTGGGGTGCCCACTTTAAGGCGCCAAGCCAGGCAGAGCAGTGCCTCTTCAGTTAATAATAATTCACGGCATTTCAAAGGCATTCCTGCAACACATAGATGATATGGCGGGGAGGGAGGGGAGGCGTGACGAGAGGAAGCATGATGGCGAGGGGAGGGAGGGGAGGCGTGAGGGGAAGGGAGGGGGCGAGAGGAGGAAGGGAAGCAGACTCATTTATCATTGTGGTGAGCGTGAGACGGTGAGAGCCGCGCGCCCGACGCTCGCCTTCCTCCTCCCGGGGCGGTAATTGGCTGTGTGTGACCTGAGCCTCCTCTCCTCTCTACCCTTCCACCCTCCACTCTCCAGCAAGGGGCGCCGCGGGCAGGGGAGCGACGCCACGACCTCCAGTGACTGTCCCTGGCAATGTGACGTCACCAGTGTGTGTGTGTGTGTGTGTGTGTGTGTGTGTGTGCGTGTGTGTGTGTGTGTGTGTGTGTGTGTGTGTGTGTGTGTGTGTGTGTGTGTGTGTGTGTGTGTGTGTGTGTGTGTGTGTGTAATAGGTAATGATGATGATGATGATGATGATGATGATGATGATGATGATGATGATGATGATGATGGTGGTGATTATGATGATGATGATAACAACAACAACAATATTAATAAGGATAATAATAATAATAATAATAATAATAATAATAATAATAATAATAATAATAATAATAATAATAACAATAATAATAATAATAATAATAATAATAATAATAATAATAATAATAATAATAATAATAATAATTCTGATAATAAAAAACAGATTTAGAAAATAATAATAACAATAATAACAGTGTGTGTGTGTGTGTGTGTGTGTGTGTGTGTGTGTGTGTGTGTGTGTGTGTGTCTTTTGGCGTACATGGTGCACCTATACGTGAGACACCTACAGATTACATTAAAGACTAATTATAATTCCTTTTACGAACGTATTGCGTGGGTACAGACAACGACCAAGGCTATACACACACACACACACACACACATACACACACACACACATACACACACACATACACACACACACACACACACACGTCCAGCTCATCCGGACGCCCTCCACGGATACCAGACAAACACATTTGGCGACGGACGGAAGAGCCAAGTGCGTCACACACCCGGAGACTGAATCAGCAGCCGCCCCCGCGCCCCCCGCCCACCGCACCCTCCCCTTCACCCCTTCCCTATCGCCCACGCCCACCTCACCCCTCCCTCCCTCCCTCCCTCCTTCCCTCGCCGCTTTGTCTCCCGCGAAGCAATCCGCACTAAGAGGCGCAGGCGCAAGACACACGTAAGGGTTATATTGGGTTGTTGCCACCTCAAGCAATCAAGGGAGTCATTCCACTCTACATAATGTGGTGATATAGTGGTATCCAATATTACAGAGTCCATTCCTTTTCCCCGCTCGCTTCTCTCACCTGCTCTTTTTTCTTCTTTTTCTTTTTTCTTCTTCTTTCTTTTCTTCAGCTGTATGTTTCATGTATTTAATGTCCAACAGTCCTTTCTTTGTTTATCCCTGTTCCTTCATTCTATTTTCATTTATCTTTCTTCAGTTCTGTGATATATTTAGCGAGGAGAAAATCTAGTTTGCAGTATAACATTATCAAGCCCATCTCTTTTCCTTTATTCTTTAACGATGCGAGTCATTTTGGTGTTGAGAGATCACATAGATAGAAGATTGTCGATGTCTTTTTACCGTCTGGTGGGAAAAACACTCCAGCGGCAGCCGGCGCAGAGCCTGGAGGGAAAGGAGAGTCCATTTTTGTCTGTTGTAGTGATCTCTTGCACAAGGAAGGAAGACCAGACGTCACTCATTAGAGGTAACGAAAGCGTACGTGACATTTTGTAAAAGAAACTAATTTTGCCGTCGCCGCGTGATCATCGCTTTTTCAGAAATTCTTATGCAACCTTCTGAACACTCATGGTGTATTAATTTAAAGATTAGACAAGTTGAATATTGGAAGGTAAAGCTAAGCCAGAGTAACGCAGACTGAGTCTCCCATTGACGTGCACACATGCGGGGTGTGACGCACAGCTCAGCATGGCCGCCAGCAGCAGATGAGCCGTCACTCG
>CM035181.1:12471084-12472934 GCA_020233015.1 Callinectes sapidus
ACATCGCGCGCGCGAGGACACTTCAGGAAATCCGGTAATGGCGACATGATTGATCTTTTCTAATCGTCTACTTCCGTCCGAGGCGCTGGCTTCGTTTCGCTTGCACTACGCATTGCAGAAACTGTGGGTCTGCTGAATCATGCATGTGAATTAAGTTGCGATTTACAGTCAAGGTGGCCTCTGCTGTGCATCCTCAACGTCCTACCTTTGGACGGTCGTTAGTCACTGTTCTCGATGAGTACCCATTCATTTACTTGTTGGAGCTCAGGAAAAATACCTAACCACCGAATTTAGTACAAGAATGATCTAGGTGCGGGTATAATAGTTTTATTAGTTTTGTGGCTCGCAACCTCGATTCTGACTCGCAGTAATTTCCTGGTGGGAGAGGCAACGCGGTGGAAACTCTAACTGACAGTATCATGATATTGTTCATGTGCCGTAAATCACCACAACTCAATACACGATATTCTGACGTACTGCAAGGAAATCAACAGTTGGTGGTGCTGGAATACGAACAGGTGGAGGCAATATAGTCCAGAACGGTACAACAGACACTGGTTCACTCACTGTCTATTCCATAAGGAGTGTGGCGAGACTCGAGCACTGCCAAGTTTGTTTACTGAAGACAAGTGGACTGATAGTACTCCCGCTGTAGCACATGCAGGTGATCACGTCTGGTGAAACGGAGAGCGGTCACATTTTCTGTTGATGTGATGGAAAACGGATAAGAATTAGTTACTATGAGAGAAAACTGAATTGGTTCAATACTGCATGATTAATCTCTCTCTCTCTCTCTCTCTCTCTCTCTCTCTCTCTCTCTCTCTCTCTCTCTTCACAGACATACGCGAACACGCCAAAAGGACGGGCCCTTGTCTGGAAGCCACAGCAGACCAAAGAGTTACAAGGTTTCTTTGAATTTCAATGTCAAACGCTTCCACTTATCAATGTAACTCTCTCTACTCAGCAATAGACTCAGAACCTGATACTGTTAATATGTATACTCTCAGCCTCACAGTTGCTATTCGAATAAAAGATTATCATTATTATTATCAGAAGTGACGGTAATAGACATTTTATTTCCAGGAAGCCGAGGGAGAGGAGGAGAGATAAAAGAAAAGTTCGAACAGCTAGTTTCCGTGTAAGTCATTACAAATTTACTTCGGCAGACTCACCACCCCACACGCCTCACATTCAAGATTACAGAAATGTTACGCTTAATTATTCTATCGTCATAAATATCTTTATTTTCTTATTCTTCTTCTTATTTTTTTTTTCATTTAAACAATCTGGTATTTTTTATGGGAATTTATGGGCTAAAGGAGACCATCTAACGGAGACCTCCTACTACCACCAAAATTCATGTCATAAACACACACACACACACACAAACACACACACACACACACACACACACACACACACACACACACACACACACACACACACACTTTATCTAATCACTCACACATATAAATCTTTGCACTTAAACAGACTTGTGTAGAAGAGTATACGTTACCATGTTCCTAAAATTGCAAACAACGCCATGGTAGGTCTATAGATTAATTCAGCTATGTTCGGATCCCATCACCTTGCAGGATGAACAAATGGACTGAGGTTGTGTTGGCTTCTTTCAACGTAGCATTCACAAAGTAAAACGAAGCCAGCACGCATGAACACAAAGGAGGTGCAAACAATAACACACGTAACTGTTCTCACGAGGCTGTTTGTGGTGAGTTGTGGGAATAAAAGAGCAAGAATTGTAGGATAGTGAAGGCAGTAAAGGGTTATTATCTTCAACTCTCTCTCTCTCTCTCTCTCTCTCTCTCTCTCTCTCTCTCTCTCTCTCTCTC
>CM035181.1:12513779-12523785 GCA_020233015.1 Callinectes sapidus
CCTTTTATATATGAGGGAAAATCTCAAGGGCAACAAAAACAACTAAACAAAAAGACCCACTTAGATGCCAGTCCCCGAACAGGTTTGATATTATGAGCAGCAGTTATAGTGGTGTCAGAGCGAGTCTACGATGAGTGTCTGGTGCAAGCTGACGGCACTGCAGGAGGGGAAAGAGGTACGCGCGGTGTGACTTCGCCCTTAAATAAAGATGACCTGCCAGAAACACAGCAAAGGTCCTCGTTGTCTGCTGATGTGCTGGCTTGCGGTAGGGATGGTGGGGAGGTGAAGATGGTGTCTCACTGTTCGTGGTTGTGTAGTGGTGTTGTCACTGTTGTGGTAATAATGGTGGTGATCGATCTCATTGTAGTGGTGTGGTAAATTATGTGGTGAGGGTGATGTCCGATTGGTGAAGTGATGGTGATGTTGAGTAATGGTACTGGTGCTGGTGGGGACTTCTCGTTGTTATGAATGATGGTGGTGGTGGTGGAAGAGGTGGATGATGCATGTGATGTTTTCATTGTTCTATTGTTGTTGTTGTTGGTGGTGGTGGTGGTGGTGGTGGTGGTGGTGGTGACTGTGATGTCTGATTGTAGTGAACAGAGACTGATGTTTAACTGTAGTGGTGGTGACTGTGATGTCTGACTGTAGTGGTGGTGGTGGTGGTGATGACTGTAATGTCTTACTGTAGTGGTGGTGACTGTGATGTCTGACTGTAGTGGTGGTAGTGGTGGTGACTGTAAGGTCTTACTGTAGTGGTGGTGACTATGATGTCTGACTATAGCAGTGGTGGTGTTGGTGACTGTGACTGTGATGTCTGACTATAGCAGTGGTGGAGGTGGTAGGAGTGGTGACTGTAGTGGTGGTGGTGACTGTGACGTGATTTTGAATATTTATGTATTGACACGAACAAAAAAAATAAAAAAATAAAAATAAATAAATAAATAAACAAAAATAAATAAATAAAGAATAATAAATAAATAAAATAAATAGATAAATAACTATAATTAATGATATAAAAAATGTGACTCCCCTTTTTGAAGACGTAGCTTTTCAGGCACAACACAATGACAATGCAACATAGCGAGGCGGAAGCAAAGGCAAGCCAGGCAAGCAGGCAGGCAGGCAGGCAGGCAGGTGCGTGAGGGCGGGCGGGGAGCGTCTTACGACATGCGGCAACCAGTCCTCCCTCTGCCTTGTGGAGCCGGCGTGAAGAGGTACCCTGGCCCGTGCAGGTGTGCGGGACAGGTAATAAATACTCTCCACGCTAAGTATAGAAGCCAAACCCCTCATTGCGCGCCTCAGACCCTGCTGCTCCTCGCTGGTCCACCTCTAGCCTCCACCTCCCTGGCCAGGTCCACCTCTCCACCTCTTCACCACGTGTGTGTGTGTGTGTGTGTGTGTGTGTGTGTGTGTGTGTGTGTGTGTGTGTGTGTGTGTGTGACGCCAAATATCTAATGTTAAAAATCGATTATTTTTAATTAATGATTGACGGAACAAAGACTTGGGGGTCAAGTAGTTAAACTTAAAATAAATGAATAAATAAATAAATAAAAATGAACACCTGTATAGATTATTGAAGCACAAACTGACCAGATTTTGATGTTAATGTGGTCTTGAGGAAAAAAAAAATCTATGAAAATAAGTTAAAATAAAAACAAACAGATCAGCATCTAACACAATGAGTGACCCCCATGAAGCCTGATGCTTAATAACTGACGCTGAGCAGGTGTGTCATGATATTGCTTGTATGGGGCTCGTCCCGTCCACTATGTCCCATCAATGACCGCAGTGGCGATGGTTGAGGTGATGTCCAACAGTTCTGCAGGTAGGAGCTCCATACCCAATATGCATATGACAAGCCTTTCCTGCTCACCTTCGTCATGCTTCAGTAACCAGCAGGCTCTTCAGTCCGTCCCTCTCACCCTCCCACTAAAACCCGTATAGCCATTCACTCACGCACTCACTCACACACTCACTCACTCACTCACTCACACACACACACACACACACACACACACACACACACACACACACACACGAAGAGGACGCAAAAGTAAACAAATTATTGATATTTAAGACTCTTGTTACTCAGAGGCTTTCGCAACTTATTTACACTAATGATAACCTGATAACCGTCTTCTGCAGTTATGAAGATATTATCGTACAACACACACACACACACACACACACACACACACACACACACACACACACACACACACACACACACACACACACACACACACACACACACGAGCAGGCTAAAAAAATGTGTAATAAATTTCTTCTCCAATGAAAAAATAAATAAATAAAAATAATAATAATAATAAATAATAAAAAAATAAATAAAAACAATAACAAAGAAATCGCCACCTCCTGACTTCTCGTGACACAAAAAAATAAATAGAAATTAATAAGATAAAGAAATAAATGATTGAATAAATAAATAAATAAAATAATGCTTTAGATGCATCGTAAGGCTACATAACATATAAAACATTTCCTGGACTCCAGCTAAAGGTGCAGGGAGTCTTGCGTTGCGTTGCCAAGTGTTGTGGAGGAACATTTCAGTCTGGCCTCGGTTATCCTGGAAATCGATGGTCAACACAGCTGCGTAATGACTCTCGATGGAAATAAATGGCCAGCAATTCCATCATCATAGTCCTCAGCCTTAATGATTCTAATGTAAGTCGAAATCTTCCTTTAATCTTTCCCATCTATGTCATCTAACCTTCATATATATCAGCTGTCCGTCGCAACCCCAGCAAACACTTTCTATCTTTTTTTTTTTCTCTCTCTCTTTTTTTGTCAGGCAGAACTTCAGTATCCTGTCTGTTCATTGACTACACATTCAGCGTATCATGCATGCATGACCTCATGCATGACCACCCTTTGCCTTTACTTATAGTCAAGATGTCTGAAAGATCGGTCTTCCTTCAGCCACAGTGTTAAGTATAAAACCATCATTACAAAATATCAATGAGTCTTGTGACCATATTGCTAGTGCTGAGTCAATATTGAGCTTTAAAAAAATAAACAAATTTAATGATGAGAACAAAAGCTATTTCATACACGGACTGCCACGTGTAGGAATGGCGGTCTCTTACAGCTTTGCTCATTTTCTTATATTCTTAAGATATCATGATTACACTTGTTAGACAAATGTCATGAACCCCCCCCCCCCTCTCTCTCTCTAATATTAACATCTTAAAGCGCTAACGAAATGTCAATCTCCAGTTAGTTTGACTTATTTTAGACTCAGCAACAGCAGTGTCCTGTTGAATCGCAGTTTAAGGTTCCCATTCGGCAACTACATAAAGTTATGAGAAAAGCGAGTAAACGCATAATACATTATACATAAATCCTACACACTACAACCATCACTTGTCCTTGCACAAGTGTATAGGATTACCACAACCACATGATGCCTTTTACCTTAGCTATGTAAGTTTAGTAAGCATAGCCTATCCCTCAACTCAAAGTGAATGCCGTAACAACAACAACTCTTAATGCTTCGTAGACTTTCAGCCAAAAAATCACAACTATATGTAATAAATCCCCGTGTCCCCTACCATGCCTCAGTGCTGACGCCCACCCCAGCTCCCTGCTTTGCCTCAGTGCTGACACCCACTGCTGCCCCCTGCTATGCCTCAGTGCTGACGCCCACCCCTGCTCCCTGCTATGCCTCAGTGCTGACACCCACCCCTGCCATGCCTCAGTGCTGACACCAATCCCTGCCATCCCTCAGTGCTGACACCCACCCCTGCCATGCCTCAGTGCTGACATCAATCCCTGCCATGTCTCAGTGCAAACACTCACCCCTGCCATGCCTCAGTGCTGACACCAAATTCCTGCCATCCCTTAGCGCTGACACCCACCCCTGCCATGCCTCAATGCTGACACCCACCCCTGCCATGCCTCAGTACTGACACCAACCCCTGCCATCCCTTAGTGCTGACACCCACCCCTACCAGGCTTCAGTGCTGACACCCACCCCTGCCATGCCTCAGTGCTGACACCAACCCCTGCCATCCCTTAGTGCTGACACCCACCCCTATCATGCCTCAGTGCTGACACCAATCCCTGCCATGCCTCAGTGCAAACACTCACCCCACTGCCCATGCCATGCTTCAGTGCTGACACGAACCCTCTACTCTCTACCATACCTCAGTGATGATACCATGCACCTCCTGCTCCTTGCCCTGCCTCAGAGCTGACACCCACTGCCTTCCCCCTGCCATGCCTTAATGCACATGTCATCATCGCAGGTTCGGCTCCTCCACCCGATACGTTTTAGTGAATATAGTATCAATCTTCCCGAGGCTGAAGGAATAAGCTGAAGATGGAGACAGTGGGGAGGGATGGAACTGGTTAGAAACACTGTCTTCTATAAGTAAATAAGCCTTGAGTTACATAACATCTTTCCTTTCACAATATTTCTTGGACAGTATGTTTCGTGGGACATAAAGCGGCCCGTCTACACATTATTTCTCCGCAGTCACTTCAGGGAAAGTCTAGCCAAGGATGTATACTGTACCCGAAACTAAAGCCCAGCCCTTGTGTAGCATCACGCGCACCGCCAAGGCCGCGTCGGTGTGTTGTGTCAACCTCATTATGTATTCCGTGTCCCATCCTGCTTGACGGTGGTACAGGGAGACGCCCACATCCAGGGTTTCCAAGGCACCGCAAAGAGCCAGCGTGCTTCCTTCACCTGCTCCTCATTCCTCCACCACCATTCTTGCATGCCCGCCCTCCCGAACGCAATCCCTACAGACCCTCTTGTCAAACTAATCCTACTTATATAAAATCTCTCTCTCTCTCTCTCTCTCTCTCTCTCTCTCTCTCTCTCTCTCTCTCTCTCTCTCTCTCTCTCTCTCTCTCACACATTTATTTCCCAAAGTGCTGATGTATTTCTTGGCGTCTGCTGACTGAGCGCCTCACAACCCCCCATGACTTTTGCAGCAACATTACTTCTCCATCTTCGTCCTTCCACCTATTTCTTCATTCTTCTTTGACCAGTTTCCCCTCCGACGATCGTTCCTTCTACAACCACACCTTACCGGGAAGTTCGAAGGTCCTACCGTAACTCCTCTACACGGAACACAAGAAAGAAGATTGAATTTTTGACCGAGTGAAGAAGATAATCAATCCTTACTGCACACAGCTGAAACAAGCAAGATACGTAATTATGCTTCCAGTTTCCACAGCCGCCGCCAAGACACCATACCAGCAGGTGTTGACATTCAATAGAAATAAGAAGCGTAAATAGAAACCACGTTGTCAAATCCGTGTTAATCGGTTTATTTGTCCTTCAGTTTGCAAAGGAGCGGTTTTTGTCCACCGCATTCATGATGATACGGCAAGGCTGAGTATTAAGGTCAGGCCGGGAGAGGCTGTTGCTCAATAGTGTTGTTGTTGTTGCTATTGGTGGTGGTGGTGGTGGTGGTGGTGGTGGTGGTAGTCGTGGTGGTGCAGGGACGGGAAGAATATGGTGATCGTGACGCAGCTCCCCCAGGCTGGCGGGAGGGGCTGGCCGGGTGTCTCGTCCCCAGCCTTTATGAATTGGCCGCGAGGTGGGATCGGGGAGGGCGGTGGTGGTGGTGGCGCTAGAGTGTTTGGGGACGAGAGTTATCCACGGGGCCGCCCAGAGTGGTGCATGGGCTCCGGGGCGGCCGTGGGGGCGACACTGATGGATGGGCCAATTATTTTTTGAAAGTCGGATATCTGTCACCCTTAAACAGACTAGTTTTGGTGTGGTTAAACAAACGTGTGTGTGTGTGTGTGTGTGTACGCATGCACGAGGCATGTGGGTGTGAATACTAACTTTGATGTGCTGTGTGCGTGTGTGCATGTGCGTCTCTCCGTTGGAATGTATGCGTAGGTACACAAACATACTGTGTGTGTGTGTGTGCTAAGTTCAATTGATCGCATTGTCTACACACACACACACACACACACACACACACACACACACACACCGTCACTCACCACCCCGTCGCAGTCCATGTGAAAAAAAAAAAAAAAAGGAAAAGCCGTCATCTGCTAGGGAGACGAGAGAGAGGGAGGGAGAGCAGTGTGTGTGGAGGGGGCGACTCTCCCACTCTCCCTGCACGGTGGCGGATGCTGGGAGAGAGAGGTAGGGATACAGGGAGGGGGAGAGAGAGAGAGACAGAGAGGGATGGTGAGTGGATGGCGACCGGGCGACCGGGCGACCGTGTGTGTGTGTGTGTGTGTGGACAGTTTCTGCTACATCCCCGCCCTTCCACAAGCTCGCGAGTCCACGCTGGCGGCGGGAGCGGGGAGCGTTGGGCGTCCACCAGAACAGGACAACATACTGGGCCGTGGTGGGGAGGAGGAGGACAAAGAAGTGACGCCCAGCTGGCAACACTGCAGCGCTCCGGCGAAAAATGATGGTGATAAAGGCGAGAGAATGGGGAAGGGGAAGAGAGGGGCGGAGAGGTATTGAAAGAGGGTGAGGAAAGAGGACGATCGTGGCGGGGCTTACGGGTTTTGTGAAAATAGGGAGAGGAGGAGGAGGGGGAGGGGGAGGAGGAGGAGGAGGGGGAGGGGGAGGAGGAAGAGGATGAGGATGAGGAGAAGGAGGAGGAGGGGGAAAAGGATGACAGGAAGTTAGGATAGGAGGAGGGAATGCGAGAAAGATGACGAAAGGAATATAGGAGGAGGAGGAGGAGGAGGAAATGAGTTTCAGGCGGGAGGAAGGAATTAGATGGGATCGGTGTGTGGTAATTGCTGAGGTAGAGAAGGGTTAGGCAACAGAGGGGAAGCGAGCGAGAAGGGGAGAATATCAAAGAGGAAGGGGGAACAGGAAGAGGGAAAAATTTAAGGGAATGAGGGGAGAGGCGAGGGGAGGTGAGCGGAGGGGATAGAAAAGGATGTGAGGAAAGGAAGGGAAGGAAGAGTCGTAAAACGGTGTAGGGGAGGAAAGAGTAACAGGAGGAGGAAGGGGAGGAAGGGAGGGGGAGGAGAGGAAAGGGGGTGCGGAGGTCATCGGGAGAAAATGGCGCAACACACCACTTACTCCTTTATTACAAATGATGAACTAAAGTTGAATAATTGCTAAAGGAGAAGAAAGAAGAGGTGTGACTGTGGCGGCTATCCCAGTAGAGAATGGGAAAGGCAGAAATGGACATGAACAGTACCTGCCTGGCTCGTAGACGACAATAGAGTGGAAGGAAAAGAAGTTGGAATGTATAGCTTTGGGAGAAGTTAATACAAAGCGTGGCATCTTTTGGCTTAGTGGCAGAAAAGAAATAAATAAAAGAGAGAAAAAGAGAAGTATCCTTGCGGTTGGCAACAGTGATACAGGAACATGTCCATTCATCGTTGGAAAATTCAGCATAGCAGCCAGTTCAATAAAAGAACAAATAAATAATTCTCTGTCTAGTGGATGAAATAATAATCGATGGCTTGTCACAGCATTCTGGCAAGCCTAGGAATGATGAAGCATGACTGAACACATAGAGGAACCATGCAGATGAAGAGATAAGAACTCATTCTCAAACACTTCGGTGCTTCACCTCCACTATTTCAAAAGACCTTTTTCAAATGTACATGACTTTTTAAGGTACTTTTACGGTTCTAGAGGTATAGTGAAAATATTTCTATATTATTAACTGGAGAAACATCCTTAAAAACCCAGATAACCTCTCTGTCCTTTGAAAAGTCATGGAGAGAGCGCAAACGATTCTGAATACGGTCCAAGGTAAGAAATTTTGAGGGTAGGAGACGGAACAGACAAACTGCTGGTAAAGGCGAACAGGAAAAAAAAAAAAAAAATAAATAAATAAATAAAATAAATAAATAAATAAAAATGAATAAAATAAATAAACAAATAAAAATTGGGGAAACACTTTTTTTCAGTGTATTCATAGGCTGCGGTGAGTGCAACCACAATAACTCTGATGTTGCCGATGACGGTACTAAAGTTGCCTGATAAAGGTAGACAAAACCCCGATCCAACAGAAGTCGTATTACGTGGGATGATTAAGAGGACACGAACATGTAAATGAACATCTAAGTGGTTTGAACTACAGTAAGTTTTTGTGAGTATAAATGCCTCGGCGATACCGGTAAGATGCCTCAACACTGTAGATGTAGAGTCAGTATTTCCTTTTGAAACACTTCAGTTCAAGTTCGAATCAGGGTACACACACACACACACACACACACACACACACACACACACACACATACACACACACACACACACACACACACACACACACACACACACACACACACACACACACACAAGAAAAAAAAAGTTAATAAGATGCGGTAATTCTTTGAGACGTTCCTCTGGCATGACCAATCTGTACTAAGAATGTATACGTAAAGTATTAAATAGCGAGTGATATCAATCTATCATAATTATTACTTCCGAATGGTGACGTGTGTTTAAATCACTCAGATCTACATAATATATCCGAGTACGTACAAATACAGTCATACTTTCCATATACTCTTTTTTCTCTAATACTCATACATTTGAATGCTACCCAGCCTACAATGAAACTTTTATTCTCTTAAAGTTTAAACAGACTGGTTTGGTGTGTATTTTTCCCATCTTTCTGCTACGGCGTCCTCAGATCAATCACTTGTGCAATTCTGTCCCTCAAGTCATAAAGTTGGTTGCATTATTATCTGTTTCTCACCTCCAAACATCCCTTACGTCGCTAACCACCAAAGAGTACCCACCTCTTGCATCGCTGTCCGGCTGCTCTGGGGGCAAACTGCAGCAGTGATGGTACAATATAAGGATTTCTTCAACGGGCGAGTTTCGACAATAGCAAAAAAGAGGTAGGGATAAAAGAAACGATTAATCTAGAGACGGTATTCTCAAAAGTTTAGACTATAATTATAAAAAGACTTCAGCGGGAGTTAAGCAGTTTTCAATGAAGCTTCCATGATTCCATAGATAGCTTTAACAAATGTATCAGACACGCCATCGCACAAATGTTACTATGACACTGCATTGTGAATATATAGATGACTAACGTGTCTACTCCATAAGACAATCAAGTGTGTGCAGCAGACAGAGGTACAAGGAAGGTACAGAATTTACATATTAGGAAGAGGAAAAAACTCAAACTGTGGAAAAAACCCAAACTTTTCACTCTTACCTTATAAAGCGAAATTCATGGAACATCTGTGCATGTCTGACTGCAGCCTTGAGCCAGCCAGCCAGCCCACCAGTGTCACCGCTGCCCACCTGGGGAGCAAAAGGTCAGCAGTAAGTGAGTAGGTATTAGCGGGGAGGTGACCCACATCCAGCCTCCTGCAACCTGACTCGCCAGAACAATGGTCTCCCTGCGGATGTTTTTAGCGGAAAGGATCAATGCTGTAACATGAAGTCCTTTTTCGTGACCCTCTCTCTCTCTCTCTCTCTCTCTCTCTCTCTCTCTCTCTCTCTCTCTCTCTCTCTCTCTCTCTCTCTCTCTCTCTTACTGGGGTTTCTATGCTGCTATGAAGTTCGAAGAAAATAGCGAACAAAAAAAAGTCACTTCCCATCCTTCTCCCAACACGAGTCCAAGTCACGAAAACACGAAAACTTTTCTAGTGGTAGTAGTAGTAGTAGTAGTAGTAGTAGTAGTAGTAGTAGTAGTAGTAGTAGTAGTAGTAGTAGCAGTAGTAGTAGCAGTAGTAGTAGTTAGCAGCAGCAGCAGTAGTAGTGGTTGTATTGGTGATAGTTAAAAGTCAAAAGGTTCCGAGGGGTGATGGTGATGGTTAAAATTTTTTTTTAAATAAAAAAAAAATAAATAAATAAATGAAGAAATAAATAAAAGTTTGTGACAATACCAGCGGAGTATTCGCAGACTGACATATGCGTACTACAGTCATATGTTTGTTTGCATTGTGTGTGTCTCTGGTAATAGAAGGAGGGATGTTGATGTTCGCTACCTCGCCTCTGACATGTGGCTTGCTTTCTTTTCCCATCGGAAGGTTTACTGTAAAGCCGCATAATTAATGCTCATTAACGTCTTCT
>CM035181.1:12546971-12559471 GCA_020233015.1 Callinectes sapidus
TGTGTGTGTGTGTGTGTGTGTGTGTGTGTGTGTGTGTGTGTGTGTGTGTGTGTGTGTGTGTGCGAGCGTGCGTGCGTGCGTGCGTGACGTGTACAGGTTAGCATCAAGTTAAACCAAACCTCTTTCAGTTAATACATTGTCATTGATAAAACTCTTAAATAACTCCTCGTGGAATCATTTACCTTTGTACTGTCAAGTTCGTATTTCCGTAAACAAACAAACAAACAAACAAACATTCACAACCATCATTTCCTTCTTCATACATAGACATATTAGCTTTCTGTGCCACTTGATAATTCTTTCTTCAGCTCCTTGTTGCATGCATTCCAAACACTGTATATACTGTAGGTTCACATTGTTGAGTAAAGCTTTTCCTTCCACTCAGAACCCGCACAATACGAAACAACGATGAACTGTCACTAGTATAATTAAAAACTCCCTGGACAACTCCAATATCTGCCAGTACTGTCTAAACAATATCAATAATAAAGTGCTGAAACATTTAGGGAATATGGATACCTTTATTTGATTTATTTCTCGGACACGCGCGCACACAAACCTGTATCAGAAATCACGTCCACTCGGTGTAGTGAGAGGGGAGGAGGCACCGGCGGCACACCTGAGTAAAGAAAGGGAAGGGGACGGCAGTAAATCATCGGTAATCTTTGTTAATTGGCACTCATCACCTCTTCACCTGCGCGCGGGTCGAAGGGAGGCTGCCGCGGCGTGCTGTGCTTTGCCCATCGTTATAGTTCGCAGTTCTTTGCGTGTTCTACCTCCTTTTTTTTTCCATCCTGTTGGAAATAATAATCTAAAAATCGTTACTATTATGTGATGTATACTCAAGATGATGACGTCAGGCACTTTACATCTAAAAAATGGCGGCGATGTTTTTGCTGTTTGTAGAAAGACTTCCATTTCCTCTTTTACTACACAAACACTAAATTTCAGCAGGCTTGTTGACCCTTATGGAGGCTGTTTGTTAAGTGTGTACATTACCTAATCTAAAGAAAGCGCACTAAGAGAACGTCTCCAAGATATCGAGTTACTGTCTTTCCATGGCGTGTACGTGAGCAGCCAGGCTAATGCGACATGACTGACACCTCACTATATACAATAATAGTGGTCGGTAGGTGACACTATTCGGTGACTGCTAAGTGATATATAAGTAACAAATGACACAACGCCTAAATTCCTGGATCACTATCATCCTAACAGTCATAACCACTGGATTCTGTGGTAACCGGCACTGCAGGACAGAAGGCGAAACACCACACTAAACTCCATTCAAATTTATTTAACATGCAGCACCAAGTGAGGTTAAAGTTAAGTTAAAATTTTTATGTAAAACGAGAAGACATAAAATAGATTATTTCTGAGAGAGAGAGAGAGAGAGAGAGAGAGAGAGAGAGAGAGAGAGAGAGAGAGAGAGAGAGAGAGAGAGAGAGAGAGAGAGAGAGAGAGAGAGACTATGATGGGTTTGTTTGACAAGTCGCACAAGAATGATGAGAACTTACATCCTCCATACCGACGAGAAAGTACGACAAATTTCAGATTCTTCTGCCCCAAGTCTTCATATTCTTCCAGAGAGAGAGAGAGAGAGAGAGAGAGAGAGAGAGAGAGAGAGAGAGAGAGAGAGAGAGAGAGAGAGAGAGAGAACACATAAATAACAACGTTCCTTGGTAATACAGGAAACAATTCATGAAAGACTTAAAAGTGATTTTGGGTTAGCCTGTCTTTAGGGATGGCACTCTCGTAAGACACTAGGAGGAGGAAAGGCATAAAGTACGAAGAGAAGCAAAGTGTGAGAAGCAGTTTGGCTGCGATACACAGGGCGGGTTGGTAATGTTTAACCACCCATTAAGCATTTGTGTTCACTGATAAACCTTAACGCTTAACGCTGTTGTTATCTGATCACCTTCCTGTGGCCATAATCATGTATCTTGATTCTTGAATGTGTTTTTCCCTTCATAGATCAGTTCTCTCTCTCTCTCTCTCTCTCTCTCTCTCTCTCTCTCTCTCTCTCTCTCTCTCTCTCTCTCTCTCTCTCTCTCTCTCTCTCTCTCTCTCTTGTTTGTTGTGAAATAGCTTTCCTGTGTGTGTGTGTGTGTGTGTGTGTGTGTGTGTGTGTGTGTGTGTGTGTGTGTGTGTGTGTGCGGCTGCGCGGATTTTCTTCACCCATCATTACTAGGTAAGTATTTAGGAATGTATTTATTTATTCAATCATGTACTCAGAGATGTTGATTGATGTGTCAATATACAAACACAATGGCAAACAGAGAAATGTAAGAAGCACAGTCTAACGTCTACCTCTATGAGAAGCAGTAAACATCCATCACAATGAGGTAATCAAGGTTCTACTACAACCATATGACCCTGCCACCGGGAACCTACAGCTACTTCGTCAAGTCGAGGCAACATTATCATTCTTCCTTCTTCCTCGCTCTCTCTTGGCGTTGTCCCCCAAAATTTATTTTTTTGCGAAAACAAGGGCCGTGTAATGAATGAGTCACCATTTTAAGTTGCAAATATTTTCAGGTTGCTTTCGATGTTAGTGACATGATTCTTTCTCTCTCTCTCTTGGTTAAATAAATAAACTATATCAAACATGTCCTCCACAAGTATACGCACTGGTCTTCTGCACTTGCGATAAAATCAACCATGCTCACACCCTCCTGCGGCATAACTGTGACCTTGTTGGTGAGACGCCTATATTTGCCAACTGATAATATTCACCTTATCATTCGTTAAGCGGCCAAAATCCAACAAAAAACAGAGGAACACTGCTAAAGATTGAAGAAGGCGGTGTCCCGAGTGTTCTTAAATGCACATTGATATTGATATCGAAGTCATGTGTCTGGAACTTGAGATAAAGGATTTTTGCGTCTAAGTTGAGTAGGATTGTCCTTTGGTTTATGATATAAATGTTATGCTTATCACCTGTTGGGTCAAGGTCTTCCTCTCCTCTTCATTCTTCTTTGATCCCTTCTGTTACAACACCTAACTGGCACATTGTCAATTCCCTACTTCCCTAAAACTGCTCGTCCTTTTCCGCAGCTGTTTTCATGGTGTTATTTTCCATCTATTTATTGTTTATAACTTTTGCCATAAAAACTAAAGCTACCTTTCACCTCTCAAGCTCACAGGGAAAATTAATATCCACTATGCAGGCGTGGCGACAAAAAACTGTGCTCATTATTCAGCTAATGATGGATTTTTAAGAGGAAAAGTGATGAGAGTTGAAAAAGAGATGGCGGGCCAGGAGGAGGCGGCTGAGAGGCTATTAGGGTGAAAAACACTGCTGGGAGGGCACTACAGGGTGAGGAGACGCGAGGAGAGCAAGGGAGCGTGCAGGGTGCTGCCAGTGCGAAGCAGCACACCCGCCGCCAGCGCGACACACACACACACACACACACACACTATTGCCGTCTCTTTTGCTTCGGATTTTAAAACTCTGTTTAAGCTCACACAGTCAGATATCTACCACGTCAGGGAGCAGGGATGGCAGAGCATGGATGTCGTGCATTACAACTCACACCATGACTATCTCGTGTGTGATACTGCTGTGCTTAACAGGAAGCCAAGCAAAAATTACAGATCTCGAAACGTTGCCAGCTGACAGACCTTTTCAGCAGAGGCCCAAGCGCGGTGGCGTGTGTGGCGGTCCGAGCGAGGCTAGGGAAGAGGTGCCACTTCCTCAATATACGAACATACTTTTATCTCGATACTCCCGCAGTGAGAGGGAAGTATGATATTATCTCTGTTATCCTTACTTGCCTGTCGATTACAACGGGCCACAACTTCACCGTATATAAAGCCATTTAGAACAAATACAGGATATAATAGATAAGTTCTCAGAGAGTGCTGGCCATCGACTCGTGACGTCACAACTGATAAATTAATTTCCGTCACCACAAGAAACCCACCGCTCGTTATTCAGAGGATACCATTATAACTGAGTTCAGCAACTACTTCTCAAAAGAAGAAAAAAGAGCCTTGGCCTGCTGCAATTTTCCAATTTACTGATGCATATACTTTTTTTGTAGAACCATTCTCTCTCTCTCTCTCTCTCTCTCTCTCTCTCTCTCTCTCTCTCTCTCTCTCTCTCTCTCTCTCTCTCTCTCTCTCTCTCTCTCTCTCTCTCAATACAGTGAGCGGAAGAGGGTGAAGCGTCTCCTACGAAGGGCACTAATTACATACGTTGCCAAGGAGGAGCAGCAGGGAGCACCAGCCTCGTCTAAGCCTATTGAGACCACCACTAGGAGCACCGCCCGCCACACTCTTCATAGTTGGATAAATGCAATGAGGGAGAAGGAAGTTTAACAAATCTAAATGTTAAAATGTATTTGAAATTACTATTCTGAAATACTTTGAGCATCATAGTAGCAATGTCACTTGTAATACATCTGGTGATTTCAATATACTCTCTTCATCAGTGTTCTTGTTTATTTTTATTTTACTTATTTATCATGATTTTTTTTTTAAGTTCAGGCATTCTTCTGAGAGCTTAAAAGAAATCCATGCCCCTCTAACTCGTACGAGAACAGTAAACGACAACAAACACATTTCTAATAAAATAAAGTACCACATACCAAGCCGCGAGTCACATCCCAATCTTATTTACTATAGTCATATATAAATTCATAATACTTCAATCAGAATCTAAATCATCTCACATGGCACTTCACTAACATCTTCGCTCCGTTCATTCATACAAACACTGGCTACGTCATGTACTGTACCACTCAACTTAACCTACTACTTCCAAGTACTCTTTGGATAGAATTGTGGACCCGGACTGACTTTCACTGCTCAGATACTTACCTAAATGCCAACCCGTCTAATCAGATCTCTTCCGCTACTAATCACTATGATATGCACCTTACATAGCTTTCTAAGGGAGCACTATTCACAAAAAGCCTTTTACTTGCGTTACGATAATGATATTTACTGATGCGCATGTTATCTGTGGAATTTTGACAGTGACCTTAAGCAAGCAAAGGATCTCCCTTGTCTTTCTTCCTTTCCATCTCTATGCATATACTTTCTACTAAATACACAAAAGGGATATGAGAACAAAGAGCCTTAGGAGTTCCGTTAAAACTGACGTCACACTTTAATATGGATGGACCTCACAACACTTTAATGGGTATGTAGGAGATAGATGTTTATTTGTATGGTCACCCTCTGTGTACTTTCAATAACCAGATTTTCCTTTCTGTAGTTATTTTACGGATAATGGGCCTTATGATTTTTCATAATGAAGTAGAAAGTTTTAATGATCCAGCCTGCAATCCTTTTATTCTTCTCTATGGTACCTTTAATGTGACGTAGGAAAGTGCCACCAGCATTAAGGTGTTCTGCCGGACACAGCATGTTGGCTGGTGGCTATGACTTGTGCCTTACTGGACAGGAGGCAGGTGAAACATAAAACAACTTGATAGCGCATACGAATAAAAAATAAAAAAAGTAATAATAATTAAGAAAGAATGCCTAAAGGTTGTGATGATTCCTTGGACACACGAAAAAGAAATCGATTTAATGGCAAGCGATAAAAAACAATAACTACTCTAAGTAAGACTGCTTTCATATCATGTCACATGTATATCCGATAGAACAGATATACGAGTTGTACACCAAAAACAGAAATGAAGAAGAAATCGGTCGCAGTGGAGAGCTGAAGACATTATATATGTAAACAGTAGAAAAATACGACATAAATGAAGACTTCCGATATTTACATGTCTCAACGCTATGCAATCAACATACAAGGCAGCAATGATGAAAGAGATTAGTAGGAAGAATGATATAGTAAGACTTCTTATTTGGAAGGTAAGTGTTAGGTTAAGAGAGAACAGTGTTGCTGGAGTGGGCGGCGTCAATGCAACAGTCAAGAGCTCATAGCAAAGAGTTTATAATATTAAAACGATATTCCTTGCTTCTGGTGCACAAATAGCTTTGTTGACGTTTTGCTCACACCATCCCATCTGACTGTCTCTTCCCGACATCATATAATGTCGGAAAGTTTGATTGTACTTCATGAAAAAATAAGCTGATAGAGATGAAACTATTTGTCATAATAGCAACAATTCATAATAACAATCACAATTATTATCAAAGGCCACATAAATGAATAGGTGGGTTTCCAAGAGTGTTTCTCCTGTTAATGATAATTATTGTTAATCTGTCACTAAAACCAAAAAAAGCACAACCCTAAGTCACTTCAACTAGACTTCATACGTAGAGCCTTGTGGAACTAATTGAGGTGTGGCCACAAGTGTGTCACAATATGGTTCCCCCCCTTCCCCCTGTACACACACAGGCGGGATAGCGTAATATGATGCAGTTTTTGTTATACGGCTTCATTTCTAGGTTACCATCCTTCTTACACGTGTACACCAAGAATATGAGAAGCTGACACACACACACACACACACACACACACACACACACACACACACACATACACACACACGCACACACACACACACACACACACACACACACACACACACGCACACACAACAGAGAGAGAGAGAGACACGCAGACAAAAAGACAGACAAATAAACCAATTAACTGAATAAAAACAGACACACACACAGACAGACAGACAGACAGAAAGACAGACAGACAGACAGACAGACAGACAGACATACAAACAGACTAACTCGTTGACTGAATCTTGGCTTACTAAATGAATGATTATCCAAATGAGAGAGAGAGAGAGAGAGAGAGAGAGAGAGAGAGAGAGAGAGAGAGAGAGAGAGAGAGAGAGAGAGAGAGAGAGAGAGAGAGAGAGAGATAGTGTTTGATGCGCCATGGACAGGTGAGTCAGTGGGATGGTGAGGCTCCCGTCAGGTAAAATAAATAAGAAAGAGGTAAATTAAATGTAAAGGAGGTGGGGGATATGGACACTGAGAATATTTGAAACATTTGAAACATTTATTCATGGCCTTACAATAATACATTGGTTAAGAAACGAAAATAGTATAGTTAAGGCCTGCCTATATATAAGCAGTAGCTTTTCGGGCAATGAAATAAATAAATAGAGAAAACACTGTCTGTTTAACTTCCTCTAAGCGTTACAATACGGTTTTTGTCTATTTAAGTATATAGTTAATAAGAAAAGTTAGAAAAATAACAATTAGATGGAAAAGTATACAATAAAAAGGAAAGATGGAATATTTAGGATACATTCATACATACATATGATTTGCAATTTAATTTTGCATGAGTATAAAACTGTTAAGTGGATAGAATTAGCTAGATATAATGTATAATGTAAGTGAAAGCTAGAAATTTGACCAGAAGTTTTGATTTGAATATACGAGATGATGGAGATGCTTCGATGTAATCAGGTATGTTATTCCAAATATGACATTTTTGATAAAAATATGATTGTTGGTAGATTGCTCGTCGATGGGGAGGTAGCAATAAATGAAAAAAATATGAGTAAATAGCTAAAATAAATAAATAAAATAAATAAATAAATAAATAAATAAATAAACAATAAAGGTCGCCGTAACGAAGCGGATTTCACGAAAACTAGGCGAGTTTCACGATAGCGAAGCAGGGATCACCATAACAAAGCGAGTTTCACCATAACGAAACGAGGATCACCAAAACAAAGCGAGTTGCACCATAACGAAGCAGGGATCACCATAACGAAGCGAGTTTCATCATATAAGAAAGCGAGTTTTATCATAACAAAACCGGGATCACCATAACGAAGTGATTTTCACGATAACGAAGCGGGAATAAAAAAAAAAGTGAATTTCACGATAACGAAGCGGGCATCCCCAAAACAAAGCGAGTTTCACGATAACGAAGAGTTTTACGATGATAGCGAGTTTTACGATGACGGAGCTGGTGTCGCCATAATGAAGTGGATTTCACGATAGCGAAGCGATGTCGAAGAAGTTTTTCTAAGCAGGAACGAGTCCTTTCTTCTCGTAAGCAGACATGTCAGGCCTGCAGGAGTGTGTGGGAACATTGGCGGTGCAACCTTTCAACCCCTCACACAAGAGGTCATCAGAAGGACAATTTTGACAACTCACCAGACACTGCCATGGAAGGCGTATTCTTTACCCCCATAAAAGTGTCCCTCGCATGGCAGGATGATGGAGGGCAGATGTTTTCTCCTTTGCAGTTAAGTCCTGATCGCATGATTTTGATGAACCAGTACATACTATTCACCAGACACTGTCACGGAAGGAGGAGCCTTGATCTCCCCTTCAAGACCCCTCTGGTGGCTGTATCTGGTGGACGTCGCGTTGTTGCGTAGTGTTCTCTTGTTAACGATGACCTCTTGTTGGCTGTGAAGGGCTGGAAGTGGACGATCATAATCTGAATGAGGAAGTGAAGGAGGAGCGAGACTTGTTGCCCCAGGTAGAAACAGACAGCCATCCTCTCCTCCACCACGGTCCTCCTGTCCTCCGCGGGCCGAAACAGATTTTATTTTGAAAGTTTCCGAAACGACATTTAATTTTGCGTTGAGTAATAAAATGTCGTCAGTACATGAAAAATGAGTTGGGTTGACGCGTGTGAGAAAATAGGCTCATCAGTGAGGTGATAGAAGGGAAGTGCAGTGCATGGACCTGACTCGCGAAACAGCAATTATTTACTTTGGGTGTTGACTTCAGCCTGAGTGCGGTGCGTGCCTGGGGCGAGTTAGAAAGAAATAAAACTCGAACAATATGATGCAGTCATATTAGGTGAATTTTATATATAGTTACAGCATAACACGTGCCGAGATCTTGCTGGAATCAACGGGAACTAAGACAACCACCTGGCCCACCATCACCAAAACCATTACCACCCAACACATACACACACACACACACACACACACGTCAATTATTATTATTATTATTATTATTATTATTATTATTATTATTATTATTATTATTATTATTACTACTACTATTAAAGAAACTCTCTCTCTCTCTCTCTCTCTCTCTCTCTCTCTCTCTCTCTCTCTCTCTCTCTCTCTCTCTCTCTCTCTCTGTCACTTTCGAGTACTTGCTGGACTGGATAATTCTAACAGAAGCGATATAGGTCTGTTACGGTTAGTGCAGAGGAGGATGACAGGAAATACAAGGGATACGAAATATTCTTTACCAGAAGAAATTAAAGCTATTGAATTTCCATTCGTTAGAAAGGTGTAAGCTACGTTAGGATGTACCATAAGAGTAGTACATACGAGTACATGGTATAAATGATATAATAAGGCTAATATATATATATATATATATATATATATATATATATATATATATATATATATATATATATATATATATATATATATATATATTGGGTTAGTAATAAGGATCGGACTAAATACAGAAGTGAAAAAGTTATATTTTCAAAGAATTAAAATAAATTGGGCCTCCAGTAAAGTGGAATGGATTGCACTCAGCAAACAGGTGGTCAGTGTCTGTTCACTAAGAAAGCTTTAAAAAAATTCTATTGAAAATTTCATAATTACTGATGATACGCGTATATACGAAGACACGTTACATCATACAAGGACTGTCACGTGTAAGCCAGTAGACCTCTTAGACCATTCTTTTTGCTATTATGATGTTTATTCTTCTGCATAACTATACGTAGGCAGTTGAGAGCCAGCATGGGCGCAGCGGCGGCCACCCCGGGGCGTCGTCACCTGGCCACGGCCATGGCGGACGGGCTAGCCAGATCCTTCCCTATTCGGGACGTGTTTGAATTGCATTCAGATACATAATGCGTCATGTATCCGTCATTCATTTACATTTAAGTTTCACGTATTCAGTATTGAAATACATACCGTGAAACTAAGTATTTGAATGTATCTAAAAACACTTAAGTCCATCAATCATCCTTCGTCACTATGTTTGTCTCCCTTCGCGATATGTCACGATCAGCCTGGGCTTGTGACAAAACTATTCTCCTATCTCTCTCTCTCTCTCTCTCTCTCTCTCTCTCTCTCTCTCTCTCTCTCTCTCTCTCTCTCTCTCTCTCTCGTTAACTGATTCCTTAGGGATGCTCACCACGAGCTTACATGAAATGCAGGACCATGTTCAAATATTCATCGCTCGCCCTGAATTAATGATCTTTCTTCCTTACTGTTTGGTGGTGAGATCACCGGTCATGCATATGCGCATGGCACAAGACTTGTCAATTACTTGAGTAAGTCAGAGCACGTGTGGCTCTGCCACACTTTACCATGGATAATTTCTGCACACTCAAACACGGTTCTCTTTACCGCCCTACCACGTTAATATATGCCATTTTGACCACCTCCTGGTCGCTCCTGAGAGTATAACCACTGATGACTGGTGATAGGCCTCTTGATTATGATGTTCTAACGCCTCGGGCTACCAAGCAGGTAGAAACATTCTCCTCAAGGTTGTGCAGCATTTCTTTGGGGGTAGCACCTCAAGATGAGGGTTTTCGCACCGATTGTAGTGATGATGACTGACACATTGTTGTAGTTGTCTATTAAATCATCGTTTCCTGCATCTCTTCCGAAGCCTGCAGCTAGGGGCCATGAGAGCCTCCACGCCGCTCAATTAATACTCCACACAGTTTATTTCAGTCTTTCCACATGCTGATGACGCTCCTACACCGGGGACGCGTAACATAACTTGCCAGCAACCTGCACCATTGATAGGAACAGCGGGATGGCACAGCGTGAAAACAAACCTGTTTTTGCTATTCCAACCATAACTTGTTACTATTGTCAGACTTACCGATCGTTCACTCGCAGGATATGATGATGTGGCGTATCATCTCACAGAACATACACTGACAGAAGCGCCGATTCATTTGAAAGGAGGAAAGAAGCTTTGCCTAGTGTTTCGGATCAAGCAACGACAAATGCGAAGTGATGTTAATGTTTGCACTTTCTCTCTTTCTCTGTCATATGGACCACCCAGTATTCTTTCCTTCTTCCGTCCTGTAATGCGGAAAGATAAGGAGGATTTCGCATTGATTACTTACATTGGCGGAAGAAATGGTTGGGGGTCGATGATGAGGAGGAGCAGCAGCATTAGGAAGAGATCAAAGGGTGACGACAATACAAAGGTTGTGTCAATCTTGCTCTTATATCTTTTCGGTGATAGGCCGCGATCTTCCTATTGCACCAGCCTTGTCATTTCAAAGTGTACTTCTACTGACTTGATAAACATAACAAGGCGAGACCATGCCATCCTTTCTTCCTTTCGTATCAGTGTGTGTGTGTGTGTGTGTGTGTGTGTGTGTGTGTGTGTGTGTGTGTGTGTTAGTAGTAGTAGTAGTAGTAGTAGTAGTAGTAGTAGTAGTAGTAGTAGTAGTAGTAGTAGTAGTAGTAGTAGTAGTGGTGGTGGTGGTGGGCGTGGGGAGGGTAGTGGTGGTGTGATTGGTGGAGACGGTGGTATTGGTTGTGGCATGTAACAATACCGTTGTTGTTGTTGCTGTTGTTTTCGTCGTTGTCGTCGTTGGCAGTAGTGCAGAATTAATGTTAGAAGTAGCAGTAGTAATAGATTGAAACAAAATAACAAAACAACAACTACAACAATAACAACAATAGTGACGTCTCTCTCTCTCTCTCTCTCTCTCTCTCTCTCTCTCTCTCTCTCTCTCTCTCTCTCTCTCTCTCTCTCTCTCTCTCTCTCTCCGCAGTATAATACGCACTAGAGACGGCTGAAATACGAACTGCGTTATATTTGTTGTCCATGGGCGTCGATGTCCCGGTGTGTTTAATGATGCACACTTACGCATGAGTGTGTACTATTCTGTACACGTGGACAGCACCCTGCCAGTAAAATAGAACCTGTGCAGCATACTGTTTCGTGTCCTTGTGCTCCTTCCATCTTACAGTACATCGTCTTTAAAATCAATCAAGGAATACTAAACAAATACAAATTCAGCACACCTCGATAAATGTTGCTTTACAGCACAAAGGAAAAAGGGATGAATTACACAATGACATCCTAAGTGTTGTCAGAGTCAGTACTCAGCTGTGGTGTCCGAGTGGTTAAGGAGATGGACTCGAAATCCATTGGGCTCTGCCCGCACAGGTTCGAATCCTGTCCACAGCGGAAAATTTTAGCTCCAAATTGCTAATACTCGGGTTAGTCTTTACGTATTAGTGAGTAAAATATATGCAGGAATAAAGTTTCAGTGAGCGAAACGTCATGAAAAGGGAACAATGATGCGGTGGCGATGGCAGTGGTTCTCGCTGGCAATAGATGGCAGCACGAATCCGGGCGACACACGCACGAACGCACGGCAACATCCCGCGACTCGCGGCGGCGCCGGTTTTAGCAGCTTTGTCTTTAGAATCAGCTTCGTCTCACAGGCTGGCCTTATGGATGTTTGGTGCAGTAGAATGGTCTACTTTATGATGATCCAAAGAGTAAAAAACAAAGCCCAACTTCGAAGGACAGACGGTGAAGAATCTTAGGGAGCACTGCCCCTCCACCCTCTGACTACCCCCCCCTCCCTTCCGAAACACTTCACAGGGGACATTTTCAAG
>CM035181.1:12564471-12568463 GCA_020233015.1 Callinectes sapidus
CGGGTATTCAGCGACTGTTGGTAGTGATGCCGTGGCGCAACCAATGGAAATGTGCAATATGAAACTCTTTTCTCATTCCCTTCACACTGACAAAACAAATCCTCAATTTACTTAAACCTTACCTATGACAACATATATTGAAAACAGAAACAGAAAAGCCAAAACGGAAATATTGAAATGTCAAAGTAAAAGCACGATAGTTCTGAAACGACACAGGTAAGAGAAAATCAGCAATACCATATTAAGAAATGAATAACAGATAGTTTTACGTATTGTTCCCTAAGTGCATGTTGGGAGACTTTCATGTAATTGTAACGGTAAGACTGACATGGAGAGAAAAGCTAAATATAATAAATGAACAAGTGATATTTGCCGGCAGTAATTTGCAGCAGACGATACACGAGTGATGCAGAGAGAATAATAACAAAGCCTGTCTGCAGGTAACATGAATACGGGCAATGCGATGTGCACTTACATTCTACCTGTAATATTAATTAAAACTGAAAGAAAACACTACAATATTAAATATTTATACTAAACTCCCCGATAAGAAAATAAAAGAAATGATAATTTCCATCTTTTCCATGGAAAATAAACAAATAGATGTATAAACTGATTTTCTCTATGATCTCAAGCACATTTTCATGGACTTTCTTTCAGCGATATCCATCTCCAGGCGACCAGCACATTGTTGTTAGCTGAACTGAGGAGAAAAGATCTGATGTGTGGCTGACGACTGTGGCCATTGCACAGAGGTCAACAAGATCGCCACGAGCAACGCGTTATATGTGAGTGCACGGCAGATCAAGATTCCACTTTTTATTAACTTCCTGCAACATCACCCTCTATATCATAGCTAATGTCACAGAAGAGCTTCCATATTTTACAAGAGCATCTATAACCTGACTTGTCAACGTGAGTGAGATCTCTACACGACAAAAGAGGGAGTGAAGCCACGCCTCTTGTCACGCCGTGCTGCATCCTTTGGCACGGCTGCCGGATTACGAGGCCTATACAATCCTTCTGCGACACCGCCTCCCTCCACCTCGGCGTGACAATCGCATATATATATATATATATATATTCTATATTATATATTATATATTGTATCTATATATATATCTCTAATATATCTATATATATATATATTATATATATACTATCTATATAAACAAAACAAGAAAAAAAAAAAAAAAAAAAAAAACAAGACATCCTGCGGCGCGGCTCCTGCCAAGGTCTTCCACAAATTTCGGTGAGTTAAGCAAGAACTTACTACTCATGCTCCAACCATAAGGTTCTGTTTCACTTTCTCTTTTCTTTGGCGAATCACCACAAGTACTACTGATCGGGTCACCATTGTTACATTGTGCACAGGCTTCCATTCCTGCGCCCATAAATGTCATTATCACAACATCGATATATTTCTAAACACCACTATTGATAAACGCTGTTTCAACGAGACCCCAAGCGTGTAATCATGATAAGCTGCACCGTAAGAACGACTCGTTACAAGCATGAAGCATACTGCAACCATGGTGTGTGACAATCATGACACTTTAAATGTTCGGCAATTACGATACTTTGTCCGCGTAGAGCAAGAGGAAAGGGGATGGTCGATTCAAGACGATCACATGACTAAAAGGTCAGAATGTTGGCGAATTTACGTACATTATTAAACCAGCACCAGCACCACCACTACTACCACCACCACGTCTGCTGCTGCTGCTACTACTACTACTACTACTACTACTACTACTACTACTACTACTACTACTACTACCATCACCACCACCACCACCACCCCCACCACCACTACTACTACTACTACAACTACTACTACTACTACTTCTACTACTACTACTACTACTACTACTACTACTACTACTACTACTACTACTACTACTACTAATGCTGCTGCTACTACTACTACTACTACTACTACTACTACTACTACTACTACTACTACTACTACTACTACTACTCCTTCTATCAACCACTATGCTGCCTTAACAACCACCCCTTATTCTCCTGGTAATGATGACCAATGCTAATAACAGCGGAGGCAGCCAGCTCGCTCTCCATCGCGGTTCAGACAATCAATAACTCACTCATTCGTGGGATGGCGCTTTGTTACGCTTCACGGACAATGTGCTCCTGCTCACCGCGAGGGGGCAGGACACAGGCAGGGTAGGGGGCCGGGAGCAGGAGGGAGGGGGGCGTGGGTCGGGGAGAAGACAGTGTAGGAACCTTTATCTTCTTCTTCCTCCTCCTCCTCCTATTTTGTTTATATTTTCGTCTTTCGTTACTCCTTTTTTTTTCCTTTCTTTTTCGCCTCGTTGCTGTTAATATTGTTTTTACTGCGGCTCTTTCTTTTCTTCCCTGTATGTTTGTAATCTTTTTCTTTTCTTCTCTACTTTACTTATTCTTCAGCCTCTCCTGCTTCACTAATTCTATCATCCCTTTTACTTCTTGCTCTTCTTATAATTCTCTTTTCTTCTTCCTTCCCTCCCGCCTATCCATACTTTCCTCCTTCTTTCAAACATCCCCAATCTCTTACATCTATCCATTTCTGTGTCATCAACTCCCTTTGCAGCGTGAGGCAGAAGACAACAATTGAGGCATCTGAACACACAACACTCACATTCAAAGCGATCTTACCGACTACCAATTACATCAAACCTCACGCCGAAAAAATGAAGGTAATAGCACTTGATCCTACTCTGCTGAATCTCTTAGAAAAAAAGAATAGATAAATAAATAAAGGTAATAAATAAACACCAATGCAATTAATACTTATGGGAGTTTGAAGCATCGGATCAACATTTAACTTCTTCAGTACTTGGACACATTTTTTTGCCATGAGTTTTGGATATGATTAGACGACTTTACGGACATTAGGAAGGGTCAATGGAGGTCAGAAGATTAATGGTCAGGGCTTGTACTATTTCAATGAGTTTCTGAGGCTGCATAAAATGGACAAATAGTAAGCAGAATAAATATAAAAATGCGTCCCAGTACTGAAGGGATTAAACAACATATTCATTCTTATATTAATCTTAAACTTGAATAAAAGACCACACAACTGGAAAATAAGTGAGGGTAAGTGAATAGTTGAGAAAGCCAACACCGTATCTTGACTTTAAGGAAGTAAGAGGAGTTAACAATAATGTAATATGAGTAATTCTAACCTTGGACAAGATAAGAAGACACGACGCTGGTTACTATTTCAATTGTTGTAAGGCACGCAACCTTTCCACTCTTCACTTTCTGCTGAGTTTAAATGTTTCTCTGATTTACCTCAAGTTTCTGGTTGCATAAGAGAGAGAGAGAGAGAGAGAGAGAGAGAGAGAGAGAGAGAGAGAGAGAGAGAGAGAGAGAGAGAGAGAGAGAGAGAGAGTTGCCCAGGGCGCCAGGATTTTAAAACACCATATATGCATTAAAGATAACAATAACAATAATTTTCTACTTCTTGTCACGCCTATATAAGAGAAGGAGGAGGAGGAGGAGGAGGAGGAGTAAGAGTAGGAGTAGGAGGAGGAGGAGGTCAGAATATCAAAATACCATCTAACCATAAAAAATGACAATAACAACAATTTTCCACCTCTCCTCTCCACTCTGCATTTATCTCCCTCAGTCTCCCCCCGCCCCCCTCTCCCCCCGGACGCCCCCAGCCTTGACCTGCACCTCGGCCCGCCACTGCAAGTCACGCAGGATGGAGGAGGGTGATGCACGAGACAAAGCGATAATCCTGCAAGCCTTTGTCATTATAATTCCTAATACTGTTATAATGCCTTGCTCAGGGTATTCACAGAGACGTTAACCTCAGTACTCCGTGCACTATCCGATTTTACTGCAGGCACGGGGCGGTGAAGAAGAAAAGAAGAAAATAATAATGAAAAAAAAAAGAATCAGAGAGAAAAATGAAAATAGGATTTCTCTCTCTCTCTCTCTCTCTCTCTCTCTCTCTCTCTCTCTCTCTCTCTCTCTCTCTC
>CM035181.1:12571660-12581850 GCA_020233015.1 Callinectes sapidus
TAAGAATAAAGGAGAGAAGGGATAAGGAGCAGCGATGGGAGGGTTTACCGCGCCGTGCATAATGGATGACACACGGATCAATGTCTGCCTGTCATGGGTATACTGAAAGCCCTGCACAGAAGCGACCCTCGTTACTATAAAATGAGGAGTGATTATTTGATTGATTTAACGCGCCACTACACACACACACACACACACACACACACACACACACACACACACACACACACAGACACACATAAACTGTCGGTCGTATTGGGGGGGTGGGGGGGTGTTGTGTTGTGGTGGTGGAGAGGGTAGAAGTTCCTTTCACCCATTCACGGCTAGACTTATTTTTCTTTGTCTCTTATAAATGTTCTTACGTCATGCTTTCGTGAGGTACTGTCTTTTAACTGTTTTGTAGCAAAGAGAAGATGAAAAGAATGCTTTTTGCTTCTCTCTGTCCATGCAGATTATTTATCTTTTGCAGGGCAACAAAAATAATGAAAATGCCTTTAACTTGCTTGTTCCCATTGTGCTCTGAATGTTGAGAGATTATCATAGCAGCAATAGGGTTAATTAGAAGGTGTTTTATCCGAGGCGGTAAAACTCCCTACTCTTCCTTACCTGCTTCTGTATTTCCAACTACCTATTATTTGACTCTATCTAAGAGAGAAAGGTGTTTAAAAACATTGATTCCTGTCTTTTGGCTGACTCTTTCGGACCTGCAAGGGGACCTGCAAATTAGTGGGCTTCTTTTATTATCTTGTGTTGCCTTAGGTCAGCTTCCCCGTTTTACACAAAAAAATCTTGTGCTGGATCCTTTATCATGGTATTTAACCTAAGAAGCCCATCTCAATTTACAAACAGTAACGAACCGTCTACACACCACCACGGCCTCTGCAGCAGTGGCACAGAAAGAGACCGGTGTGGCTAAATTACTTTACATTTAAAATAGAAATAAAAATACATATATATACTCTTTTCAGAGTAAAGAAACCCCCATGGAGAGTACCGTTTTTTATTTTATTTTTTTATTCATAGATCAGGAAGAATTAACACCAACAGCACTGGAACGCATTTTCATATTTATTCTGCTTATCATTTGTCGATTTTATACAGCTTCAGAAACCCATGTAGGGATTAAAATAGTGCAGCCTCTGACCATTAATCTTCTGAACTCCATACACTCTTGCTAATGTCAATATAATCGCAGAATCACACCCAAAACTCGTGGTAGAAATGTGTTCCAGTACAGAAGGGGTTGTGTGAATATAATCCCGTGGCTATGATGACTGAGGGAAGTCATGGGCGGGAGTGTCGCAATGCCGGGAGGACGACGCAAAGCTGGTGCCGGGAGCTATCGAGCGTGGCACGTATAATTAGCGAGGATATTTTCATTACAAGCAGCACAGAATATGCTGTATAATTTATCTCCTCATTCTCGTCATCGTTAAAGTGCAGGTCACGTAACTGGACTTAATTTACGATGGAAAATTATCAGCAAGGACGATTTTAAAAGTTGTGCAAGAATGTAGAAAGTGACACTCACGGCAGCTGTCCCCAGACTAACTGCACGAGTGTGTAAGGTTGGAATATATGAATTGTCCTGCCTTGTGTCTACAGTGCTACTTTTTCCATGTCTTTCCTTTTCCTGCTCCTCCGAATCACCGTGAAGGTAATCTCAATCTCTGCAAAGGTCGACCTCATTCTCTACGCATGTGTCTGTGTTTGGTTTGACCACACACTACCACATAGGCCCCTCATTCTCCCGGCCGCCAGATGGATAGAGAGATAAATATTCATTGACCACAAATGCACATCATGAATACAAAGCATGACAAGTAAATTTGATGTTATTAATAATATTCATTTAGTAAACACTATATAATTTATGATTTGCAGTCCACATTTAAGAAATTCAGTTAAATCTTTATAAAGTCACTTTAAAAGGAAAACCTAAAACCGAGAAACATTAAAAGACTGAATCTTGAACTAATAAGATAAGAAAATCTAAAACAAGAAAGCAAAGAAAAAAACTCAAACAGAATTACGTAAAAATAGAACCAATGGAGCAACACACCTACAACAAACCGCCTCAGGGAACAATAGAAGAATGAACAATGTTTTTCTTTCTTTTATATTTCCTTAATTTAATAGAGTGTTTATATCTCTATGAAATAGGAAATGCATTAAATAAAAAAGGATTTTTTTTTTAGTTAAGTAAACTCACGATCACACTTATTTTTATTAGTATTGCCTGGAGAAAGTGTTGAAATACTGATGTAAGAGACGTGGAATATTTTTACTATGTATTTGCTTTCTCTTCTTTTTTCCCCCAAGAGTTGTGCTGAAAAAAAAGAAAAAAAAAAAAGAAAAAGAAAAAGAAAAAAAAAAAAAAAAACCGGAACAACGCTTGACTTTGAACGGATTATGGACTTGAAGATTTGTCAGGAAGTCAACCAGCGCTAAAAAAAAAAAAAAAAAAAAAAAAACTAAATAAATAGCAAATAAATGAAAAGAAAAAACAACAGACAGAAACAATTATATTCCAACACACGGCAAGATGAATGCATATAAAAACTAGAGAGACATCTAGATTTCAACATACAACAAAATAAACAAATAAAAGATGATAAAGATAGGTAGAAATAGAGCAAATCTGCTAGACTTGTATGTAGTGCAGAATAAAATACATATATCAAATAAACTGAACAGAAACTGCGTAATTCCAGCACTGAGATCAGCGTGAGAGAAGAGAACAAGTCAATGGATAGCGACAGTGCACATTGTTGTTATGAAGATTACGAGTCTGATGTTTGGAAAAGATGGTAAACTAAAGCGAGGACAATAAAAACGGAAATAACAGTAAACACAATTCCACAAAAGAATTAACTCGTATTAACAGAGATTCTTAAGTTTGTCACTTTTTCTTAAGTGAATTTCCTGTCTTACAATCCATCTTAACCTCCTGTAATTGTTCCTCACCAGCAGCTTCGAATATACTGCTGATAACATAATGGCTTAAGTAAAAGATCAATTTCAGGAAATTAATATGGATTTTGATACTAGAAATTCGTATAAGAAAAAAGTGACATACTTTAGAATTTCTGTTAATACGGGTCTTGATACCTGACACATATCTTGTTCTACAAAGCATCTTCGCCTCTGAGAGCAAGAGATGAATGTGCTTGTGGGAAAGGAATCTTCATTAGGAGGACAACAGTTGTTCTCTTCCTAATGGAGACTCAAGCAACGCTAAACACACCATCTTCTCAAAACATTACCAAATCTATCACTGAGAGTGACGTCAAGGTGATGTCCAATGATCTGTTCGTCATAATAAGAAAGTTATTTGCATCACCACCAGCTAAAATCTCCATGAAGTATATATCTCCTCTCACACACACACACACACACACACACAGGGACATATAGGGGCATACCATTGTCTGTCATCATTGCACAGCGTGTCTACAAAATAACTGAAACACATACAGTTTGATCCAATAGCTATAACAAATGACTAAATGTGGCTTGTTGTGCCACGTTTGGTGCTTCGTCAGTTACAGTCGGCAGCTGAGATGGTTAACTGACAGCCAAGAGTTTACGATCAGCTACATGAAATACGCGGGCTCATAACACAACAGTATTTTGTATATTTCTTTTTATTATAAACGCTATTCAACATCCGGCCTAGAATTGATGTTAGTTCGACAATTCATTGGAAACCATTCCCCCCGGTGTCATTATACCGTCAATAAATAAGCAAATAAATAAGTTAATTAATAAACAATAGAAGAATAAATAAGCGCTAAACAGTGTATGAAGATGCTTCTCCTTCCTGTGTGTGACAACTCCCTCGCAACAACACTGACTGACGACACAAAGAGGAAATACATGCACCACCACTATAAAGTAAATAAAGCCTTGTCATTTATCACTACACAACTCGCCTCCGCACGGCAATCCACTCTCATGTTCATCTCTGGCGATTAACTGAGCATCAAATTACATGGAAAGTATTTCCACCACTCCCCAGTCTCATAAAAGAACGATTTCATAAGTGTGATACTTTGGTGGAGGTGTACTGAGTGACCCCAGCCAGCCAGCCAGCCAGTCAGCAGAGTGCGTGGCAGCGGCGACAGTGATGGCCTGGCCGCGCTGACCCGCCCCACTCATCACTGGCTTCGTATCTTGTCAGCGCAGTGACATCTAATCAACTGGGCTGTCTGTTCCCCCAGTGGCGGTGTCTGTGGGAACCAGGACAACACGGCGGCTTCATGCCCTACATAGGAAGGTTACCAACTGTTCACAAGCTTACACAGCACTGAGAAAATCGCACAGCCATGCTTGCCTTCAACTGCTTATGTCGTGTCAGCTGCCATTCACTCAAATTAAGAGCACACATGGTTCCAACTCGAGAAGCAACTAATAGGATCCATATTCCTGATAAATTTACCAAGCAGAAGGAGGAAGGGGTAAATATGAAAAAAATAAAAATAAAATATATGTAATGTTGAAGGATGAATGTTACGACGATGTGTTAACCCAAGTCCATATTGTTGTAATACACTGACTGCATAAGGAAGGAATGAGAGTAGAGAGGTTGTCAGGGGACAGAGGGGTGAAGGAGGATATTCGGGGCTGGCTGGTATTTGGTGAGGGTGGTGAGGGTGGCGGCGTGAAGCGTTAGGGAAGTCACGGAGTCTGTAAATGAGGCAGGAAACGTGTTGATTGTGGTCCCTGCGGCGGGCGGGTGAGGTGAAGTGAGGGAGATGAGGTGAGGGAAGTGAGGTGAGGTGAGGTGAGGTGAGGTGCAGTGATGGTTTGAATGCCACTACACAGGAGGGTAAAAAACAACACAAGGCACATCCAGGGCAGTTTAAGACTTTCCGGTGCTGCCCACGCCCCCCAAATAAACTCCGCCCGCAGAAATAACAATCACCCGTCACAGTGTACCAGCCACGCCCCTACACACAATCCACCCCCGCAGCGTCATCCAGCTCCATACACAAGAGCCGCCCGCCACTAGCACAACACTAGGGCGCCCCCCCTCCCCCCACACACACACACATCGTCAACAAGAACAGGACTGTCATCCACATTCACAAGCATTTCAGCGCTGCACCTCCACTGTTTCCAAAGGCTCTTGTTTATGTGATACAAGTTTTCAAGGGTGTTTTTAAAGTTATAATGACAAATGAACAAAGTTACTACAAAATTGATAAGGAAACACTCTTAGAAACTCGGCTCGTAATTTCTGTGGCCTTTGAAAATAGTTGCGATGAGAGAGCTGAGCGTTTCACAATATGGACTGTACCTCCTCTAGTCCAGTGGTTCTCAAACTTTTACAGGCTAACGCCCCCTTGGCTAGCAGGTGGATTCCTAGCGCCCCCCTCACACACACAGGCGAACACAAACTTAATATATATATATATATATATCTATACATATTATCTATATATATATATATATATATATATATATATATATATATATATATATATATATATATATATTCTTTTTTTTTTCAAATTGAAATCTTTTGGCATCCTCCTATGAATAGACTGCCACTCTGTCAGACCTTTATTCATTTTTTTTTTTTATTCTGAACAGTACAAGATTGAAATTAACATGAGGCGCTTACAAACCTGAGCTGAGCTGTTTCCTTTGTTGTCGTCTGGTGGTGACTCTCCTCTCTCTCTCTGACTCTGATCTGACTTGGCGGCGTGCGTCACGTAATGTACGCGTTGTGTAGAAATGTCAAGCAGACAGTCGGACCTATCTATGACTTGGACTTCGAACTCCGTAACAAAATAAAGCTATTGTAACGATGGTGTGAGTGTGTGGTGTTGCACACAGGATCGTTTTCTGCTTTTATCGATGTGAGAAAAGTGGTAGTCCAGGGAGAAGGATAAACGAAAACAACCTGTCAGGACATGTATTATGTCATTTAGGTTTTGTAAAAACAAACTTAAATATTAGCTGCTCCTGATGCCACCCTACCGCCCCCCTACCGCCCCTTTCGCCTCACCGCCCCCCAAGATCGTTTCACCGCCCCCAGGGGGCGGTACCGCCCACTTTAAGAACCACTGATCTATGTTCTTTGAATATAACCTACTCGATTTCTCAGCGTGTCAAGAGAACCATTGAAAAATACCACTACTTTTTGCTCCGAGTGGGGGTAATCATGACTTACGGTCGGCCTTGTTCCTTCCACTCATTTTACGTGTGTTTTCTTTCGATAATCAGGTTTATTTGCAGCGTTTATGGAGTTATATACATGTTTATCTATTGTCTATCTATGCTCTTTGCATACAACCTACTCGATTTCATAGCTGTGTCAGGAGAACCATGAAAAAATACAACTACTTTTTGTTCCAAGTGCGGGTAAACATTGTTCGGTCGTCCTTGTTTTCCCATTAACTTGCGTGTTTTTCTTTCGCTAATTCGCTTTAGTTTTACGTTTAAGGGGTTATATACATGTTCATCTATTGTCTATCTATGTTCCTTGCATATTATCTACTCGATTTCTTAGCTGTGGCAAGAGAAACATGGAAAAATACGACTACTTTTTGTTCCGAGTGCGGGTAAACATCACTTAAGGTCGGCCTTGTTTCTCCGTTAATTTTCGCGTTTCTTTCGCTAATTCGCTTTAGTTTGACATTTGTGGGGTAATATACGTGTTTATCTATTATCTATCTATGTTCTTTGCATATTACCCACTCGATTTCTTAGCTATGTCAAGAGAACCATTGAAAAATACCACTACTTTTTGCTCCGAGTGGGGGTAGACATGACTTACGGTCGGTTTGTTCCTTCCACTTATTTTACGGGTGTTTTCTTTCGCTAATCAGGTTATTTGTGGCGTTTATGGGGTTATATACATCTTTATCTACAGTCTATCTACGTTCTTTGCATATAACCTACTCGATTTCTTAGCTGCGTCAAGAGAAACATGGAAAAATACAACAACTTTTTGGCAGCTGTTAAAATAATACTATGCTAGTTCCAGGCCAGCCATGCATGAAGGTGGGTGGGGTGTGTGTGGGGTGTCCGGCGGGATGGAGGCAGTCAGTGTATCCTGGGGTAAGCTGTGGGGAGATGTGCTGCTTAAGCGGACACGGGCGATTTCTACCTGAAAAACCCTCTGTTTAAAGTAAATAGCGGTATTTCACAATGTTTTTGCCGCTGTAGTGGCGTATTAAGACGATCTTTATCTGAAATACTGTAGGGTTCAAGTGACCAGCCGTGTATCAAAGTTTATGTAAGGTGAGTCACCACCCAACACCCGCGGCGCCATCTCGGATTCTTATTTCATCGGTCATTTTAAGCCATATCTGTCAATCATTACAGGCTCATCTTGCCACAGTATGCAGCAATGGTATTAAGCTTTCATATGAGCCATTCAGACATAGCTTTCGTGGTCAAGTTTAAGTTTAATGAAGGTGGGAGTGAGATAGGTGGGGGGGCCGAACCCCACCACGGGGCCTCCGCCAGCCGGCTCATTTATCAGGATATTTTCTTCGTTTCTCGACTGTTTATTTGGGATCAATAGTCAAATTTAACGCTTTCTATGAATACTGCGGTGAGTTTCAAGTCATTTCCGTGCGTGTAAGGGGTGGAGATAGCTGTGGTTGGCGTATTAGGGTGGTAAATAAGAGGGGATTTTTGCGCTAAATTTCTTGGAACGCCCAATGCCCTTTTTTATTTAAGGCTGTATCAAGTTGTTATTATTTGCAAAAGGTAGTCCATATACAATGATGTTTTATGCCTAAATTTCAGTGAAATGAGTGGAGAGGAAAAGTGTTATTTAGCAGTATCAATGTTACATTAATAACTTATTAATCAGCCTGTCAATAGTTTATTTCTGTCTCTAACTCACTCTAAAGTGTTTAAAATAATTAAGAATAACTAATCAATTGTTTTGAAATGGGTTTTGGTTCCTTTGAATTGGTAGTTAATGGATATTTAACGAGTGTTAAAAAGGGTCATATTTTTATAAAACACGTTTTTTCCCGTAGAATTTCTTTAGAATTACTGTTGCTAGGAGTGTGTTTATACTTTGGGAATTAGTTATCCTATTTATCACGTCGGAACAGATACATTAGTTTGATCGGACATCGTTTTATCGAGGGGTCATTTTTAAAATGGTTTACGCTACGTAAATATATAGCTGTGACGTCATCAGCCGTGACATCATCAGCTGTGACGTCATCAGCTGTGACGTCATAGGGCAGCGGGCGCCTCCCTGCCCCCTTGCCTTCCTGACTTATATGCCATATATAGCATGGGTTACTGTATGCTTACCGTGTGTGCGTGTGTGTGTGTGCGTGTGTGTGTGTGTGTGTGTGTGTGATGCTGTAATACTGTTATATTGGCTCTCCATATCTAGCATTGTGAAGTGATTTTTTTCGGGTATTTTGAGGTGTGTGTGTGTGTGTGTGTGTGTGTGTGTGTGTATGTGTGTGTGTGTGTGTGTGTGTGTGTGTGTGTGTGTGTGTGTGTGTGTGCTTAATCAATAGGCAGGGGATAGATAATAGGTAGAAATCTCTCGGTATATTTGTTTGCTACAGGACCTGCCACATACAGATGTGATATCTTGTTGCAGCATCTTCTTCCCTTCATTTTTTGTGTTGTAACCGAATGAAGTGAATGTATTTAACTGATGAACAATATTAATTTGCGACTCCTCCACTGCTGCTGCTGTTCCCCGTGACTACATACCTGATGGATGACCATTGGTACTGCTCCACGCTGCACACGGAGCTGGTGGTCATCCAACTGGGCCGGGAGCACGCCCAGCACCGTGAAGAGGCCACCGTTGTGCTGCACACTGACTCCAGGGGGGCAGTGGGGCTGCAGGTCCTCCAGTATTGCCATCCCAACAACAACGTGGGCCTCGTCACAGCCACCCTGGGCAGCCTGCAGAGTCTTGCTGCACAGGGGCAGCGGACGAGACTCACCTGGATAGCCAGCTGTGTGGGCATCCAGAGCAACGAGGCCGCCGACACAGCCGCTAGGCGAGCCGCGGAGAGGTAACAGGTGACAGGGCCCGTCCCTCTCAGCCGGAGACAGGTGAAGGAGCGTGTCAGACGTGCCGACACCAAGCAAGCCCGCCGGATCCAGCAGCAGCTCGAGGGGAGGAAGAAGCAGCCAGGCTACCCGGTACGCCGCCGCCACTGCCTACCAGGCGCTGGCTGCCTCCTAACAGCAGCCCCGGGCAGACAGCGTGCTTTTGCAGAGAGACTAAGGCTGGGCTACTGCACCAGGGAGGGGAAAAGCTTTACGACAGCTTACAGGGGCAGGAGTGTGGCCACTGTGGGAGGCATGATGATCGCCAACCACTCCTCCACCATCCCCTGTCCTGCTGCCCGGCGACAGCCGCCCTGAGAGCGGCTTAGTCACCATCCGCCCAGCCTGACAGTGGTGGTGGCTTGCTGCTCACCCACCGCGAGACCAGCTGGGCTGCTCTACTTGTCCGCCACCATGTAGGCTGCTGCTCTCCTCCACCCCGCTGACCATCCCTTATTACTGAGGGTGCCGTGCTCCTTCCTGGCCGCACCTCCACCCACCCACTTGAAGCGCAGCCATTGTCGCCACAGCGCCATGACGAAACGCCTGCTTTACTCGCACCACCATTGTCTGGCAATAGCAGTCATATATATTGTATATAATATGTATGTATTTGCTCCAGACAATAAACCTTTAAATAATAATATCTCGCTCGATCTTTCTTTAGGGTGTTCCCTGCAAACTTTCCTTTAGTGGCTGCCTCCCAATATCATGTTTCTTGAGTGGTGAAGTAAAAGTAAAAAAAAAAAAAAGATCATTTAGTGGACAAGAATATTTCTATAGAAGATAGCGATGTCTTTACTACAAAATGAAGTCAATAACGACGCCCTAACATCACTCACTGCGTTGGTGGAGGATACCGTTTGTCGTTAATTAACAGCGACAGACGCTGATATATATATATATATATATATATATATATATATATATATATATATATATATATATATATATTCTTTTTTTTTCAAATTGAAAACACTGGCTCAAAAGTGGTAGTCCGTGGAGAAGGATAAACAAAAACAACCTGTCAGGTCATGTTTTATGTCATTTAGGTTTTGTAAAGACAAACTTAAATATTAGCTGCTTCTGATGCTACCCTACCGCCCCCTTTCGCCTCACCGCCCCCCAAGATC
>CM035181.1:12607845-12623973 GCA_020233015.1 Callinectes sapidus
GAGAGAGAGAGAGAGAGAGAGAGAGAGACCTTGACTTGACTTGTGTGGATGGTATAGACACACACAACGTATAAGTGTTAACTTCAACAGCACAAATTTCACCCACTTACTGCAAGACTCACAAGCAGCAACAGCACCAGTAGCACCAGCACCACCAGCACCACCAGCACCAGCAGTCATGAAGGTGTTCACTAAGACGATATTCAACTGTGTGTGTGTGTGTGTGTGTGTGTGTGTGTGTGTGTGTGTGTGTGTGTGTGTGTGTGTGTGTGTGTGTGTGTGTGTGTGTGTGTGTGTGTGTGTGTATTCACTGTCGCGGTCGCCTTCCTTCTAGTCACCCAGCCAGCCTTTACCCTACGGAGCGAGGTCAGAGCTCATGGACCGATCTTCGGGTAGGGCTGAAACCACATTATACACTACACACCGGGACAGCGAGGCCACAACCCCTCGAGGCTTCATAAATCATCCTCCCGCCGTGATGAAATGACACTTGAGGTTTTCTTCTTCTTTTTTTTTCCGTGTGTGTGTGTGTGTGTGTGTGCGCGCGCGCGTGCGTGCGTGTGCGTGTGCGTGCTAGTATGTAAGTATGTAAGTAATACTTTATTGCCAAATTACACATACGAGTATACAGAACCAGTAAAAAAAAAAAAATATATATATATTTAATAATATCTTATCTCTCATTATATATATATTATATATATATAATAGATATATATATATATATATATATATATATATATTATAGGCTTAAGTCTGTCGAGCTGAAGCTTCCCGACAGACATCTTTTTTCTTTCATATCAGCGTAACCCACACAAAAAATAAGAACAAACAAAAGTGTTAGGGTACCAACAAAATATGAACCAAAACAAACAAACAAGAAACAACAGTAGTCAACACTGCAATGAAGCAATCCTAATGCCATCCTATGCAGCATATATATATAACAAAAACGAAAGACCGGAAAAATAGTGACAGCAGCAGTGTTCTTTTTATAATACTAGGCTGTGTTTGATTAGTTTTTTTCAAATAAAGGTGTTTTAGAAGTCTCTTGAATTGTGACAAATTACCACTAATTTATAAGTTTTTATATCTATTTGCAAACAATTCCATATAGAATTCAAAAGGACTGTCCTGGACTGTGGAGAAGCAAGGCTTATATTATTACTACGTGTGTTGTGAGATCTATGTACTACATGAAAATGTTGAGTTCCACCTGGTTGAGTAAGACTTTTACGAATGCCTGGCCAGGATGAAGCCTCTGGTGAAGGTCCGTAGCAACTCTGACGTGCAAATCCATTGTCAGAGCTGGGTACTGTAGGGCGAAAGACTAATCGAACCATCTAGTAGCTGGTTGCCTCCGAAATTTCCCTCAGGATAGCTGGTACTCGGGGAAACGGAGGAGTTTCATCCGGTAAAGCAAATGATTAGAGGAGGTCTTGGGGACGAAACGTCCTCAACCTTTTCTCAAACTTTAAATGGGTGAGATGGCGAGCTTGCTTGAATGCTGAAACTTCGGTGACTAATCTGAGGACCATGTACATGACGAGACTGAAACACAGCATGTAAAAAAGGGGTAACACAGTGTATAATATATACTGATTAGTGTTTCTGGCGTGAGACTATTTCTCTATACAAAATACCACAAACCCTAATCAAATTTTGTAATAACAGATTTAATTTAAACTTTCCAATTGAAATTTTTATCAACTAATACACTTAGAAATTTAATAAAACTTATTCGTTTTTGGTGAGTTACTTCAAGTGTTACTGGTGGCATGTTGACAATCACTGACTTATGTTGAAAAATTAAGTCAGTCTTTCCAACATTCAGACATAATTTATTATGTTTTATCCATAATGAATTATGGATAAAACATAATAAATTATGTTAATAGCTTCAAGTTCAAGGTTAATATGTGCGTGTAACTCATGCATACTTTTACTATTTAATACTATTAATAACAAATTGGTGTCATCTGCCTAAATTGTATATTGAAATTTATTACTAGAATTAACAATATCATTAATAAATCAAAAAATACATTTGTCTGAAGGTAGATCCCTGTGGTACATCTTGTTTCATTAGTTTGAAGGAAGAATAAGTCAGGTTACAATAAAAAAAAAAATAATGGACCCTATTTGTAATATAGCTATCAAATAATTGTAATGGAATACCCCTAGCACCAAAATTACAAAGAGTTTTTTAAAAGAATATTGTGACAAAGTAAATCAAATTATTTAGAAAAATATCCCAGCAACGTAGTGTTACTTCTCTAGGTAATTATAAATATTATAAATAAATTGTGTAGATAATTGCAGATTCAGTTGAGCACCCAGAAACCATGCTGACTCAGATTTTTCTTTTTCTTTTTCTTTTTACATTATGATTCACAAGTCGAGTAAATATGACGTTTCCTAAGACTTTGATGAGTTCTGGAAGTACTAATGTGAGTTTATAATTGTTAATGTCTTGTCTGTTACCAGATTTGAAAAGAGGAATGATTTTAGCTTTTTTAAGTTCTTGGTGAAAAATTACAGTCTTAAAGATGATGTTAATTATGTATATTAATGGTAGAGATATTAGAGTAGTTGTATGTTTTAGAATAAAAGGGGAGACATCATAATATGGTATTTTTTAATGGCTGAAGATATTTTTCATTTTCTGTTTGTGTGACGGGTGTTCAGTAAATAGAAAAATTGGGTGAATTGCTTCAATATCTTTTAGATTCTTCATCTATTGAATTATCATTTTAGTCACCAACCGTCAGGAAATGATCATTAAATCTGTTTGGAATGTCATGCATGACATGACTCTGTGGAGTTAAGTCAACTTTTGTGTTTTTCATATTTGAGGATCTGCAAAATATGTTGTGTTTGGCCTTCCGGTGTGATTTGGGGTTATCCTGACGATAAATTAACTAGTCTTAATTAAATTTTGATTTTGCAGCTTTTAAAACTGAATTTGATTTATTTTCATATTTCCTATAATGTTCTTTAAAAGTTAAATGCCATTTATGGGCTAATTTTTCAAGTCTGTTCTTTTCTTTCATACTCAAAGCTCGGGTCTCCCGTGCATGTAGGCGGACCGGGTTCGAATCCTTGGCAAACCTACGTAGTTGCCCGGTGGGAGATGTAGCGTTCTCCCGTTAACCCTAGCGGTACAATATGACCTAAGCTGTTCCTGCACTTAATGGAGGAATCACTTCCATATTTTTCAAAGTTTAGGTAATGTAGGGAATACGTTCCTTTATACAATTCAGCTTGATTACCTTCTCCGGAGAACATGTATGAAAATGAGTTTTAGATATATAATAGAATGAGTTATATGTAGTATTGGGACATGTAGAGGTAACCGCATCAGACCAGTTAATACTAACGATAATATTACAAAATTCTGCTAAGGAGTCGATTAATATTTTTTTTTTTTTTTTTTTTTTTATGTATGTTGGATGATAGCCGAACGTTTCGCCACACTTGAATACAGTCATGACACGACGTGTGTGTGTGTGTGTGTGTGTGTGTGTGTGTGTGTGTGTGTGTGTGTGTGTGTGTGTGTGCGTGTGTGTGTGTGTGTGTGTCTGTGTGCGTAAGTTGTTGTTGTTGTTGTCAATATTATTGTTGTTTTTGTTGTCGCCGTCGTTGCTTGTTACTGGTAATGACGAGGGCACTGAATCCGTATCATTTTAATTGGTTCAAATGTTGATTTTTCGCTCTCTCGAATTCAGATGCAAATGAGATTTTCTTTTTTTCCCCGGTGAATTTTGATTGACAAGTCGCGTATAACTAATAACTCACATTCTGAGTGACTGCATCGCGGAGGTTCAGTTTGGCCACGACGGCATTCTGCATCACGACAGCCTCAGAAACATAAAATTTGAGTTTACAAAGATTTTAGTCTCCTGAGAACCTTATGATCTTCACATCATATTATTGAGCAGAAGACTTAACCCGGCACCCCTTCACCTTCACCTTCACCTTCACCTTCACTGCCTCTCACACCACCCCTCACTCCGCCACTCACGCCCCTGCCCGCCCATCTACACTCCCATACCCATTCCAGTCCCGCCAGCCCATCACTCACACCGCTGCCCGCCCGCCCCGTGGAGGCACCCAGGTCCGCGCCTCGCATCCCCTCATCATTACCCCTGAAAACACACACATCCCACCAGATGGCAGCACTGATCATCTCACCTGATGAAAGCTCAGGTAAGAAAAAGAGGCAGCTTGGGGCGGTAATTTATCACCCACGGCACACTGAGTGACGCGCCGCCGCTACCTGGCTGATCGTGGCCTCCTCCTCCTCCTCCTCCTCCTCCTCCTCCTCCTCCTCCTCAGCACTACACCACGCAAGAAAGGGAAATCAGGACATCTGTTAGTACTTGGCGCTGAGATTATGTTTCACCACGCGTAAACTACATGTATACACCGCTGCCACACACACACACACACACACACACACACACACACACACACACACACACACACACGATTTGTTGAGAGCGACGTTAAGTGGCTGTAAAATAAGTTGCATGTTACCACTTTTTGTGTGGAGGTGAAGTGTGAGGTGCGGCAGTAAAGATCCCTTACCTGAGGATACGTAGTGATGGTGGTGGTGGTGGTGGTGGTGGTACTGTAGCCTCGTTAAGATTAAGATTAGAGGAAAGAGATGGGGAGAATTGTAGTAGCCGTAGTCGTAGTAATAGTAGCAGTAGAAGTAGCAGTAGTAGTAGTAGTAGTAGTAGTAGTAGTAGTAGTAGTAGTAGTAGTAGTAGTAGTAGTAGTAGTAGTAGTAGTAGTAGTAGTAAGAGCATAAAAAGATGAGAAAAACTGAACCTGCAGGAGACTAACAGGCCTTGTATAAACACACCTACGAGTATACCTAATTCCACCCATCATCTTCATCCATAAATAATATCTAATCTTCTTTCAAAACCCCTATTAACTCAGCACAAACAACTAATAGCTTCAGGAAACTAACTGGTCGCTAGCTTGATAATATGGCTCTTTTAAAAAACTCCTTGAATAACTACTGGAAATTAGAGACCTCCATATTTGCTTACAAGTGATTTATTGGAACTGTTCACCTAATGGCACCGCTGATGGCCGGCCCGCATACCTCGTCAGGGCGGCACCAAGGACCCTTCGCATGTCAAGGCCGTCAACACGCGAGGCAGAGGAGGGAGGCGTTCAGCAGTCCAGTTTTTGTGTGGCCTCGAGAGAAAAATGTGACTAAACTACTGACGTGGGAACGGTGGCGGCGGAGGACGGGGAGGTGAGGAGAAGGGGGGAGGGTTAGGAGGAGGAAGTGGTGGTGGTGGTGGTGGTGGTGGTGGTGGTGTTAGAGGTGGTGGTGGTGAAGGAGAAGGAAAAGACGGAGGAGGAGAAGGAGAAGAAGGAAAAGGAAAAGAAGGAGGAGGAGGAGGAGAAGAAGAAGAGGGAAAAAAAGAGGAAGAGGAAAAGGAGGAGGAGGAGGAGGATTTGTTGCTCTTAGAGATGACTTGCGGGAAGAAGGAACATATCATTTAAGTATTATCTTTTTTTTTTTCCTCCTACTTCTGGCATTGCTTCAGCTTTATAATTTTACTTTGTATCTTGTTTTAGGTTTAAAAAGAAAACAACATTTAAGTTATAAAAAAAACTACCCCATGCTATCGACAATTTACACCTTCTGTCCTGTCAACTGTCCTCACGCGTCCAGTACACGTCAGAGTCCTCATGTATTGTCCGTAGCAAGATTGGAAGAGAAGAACATCCAGGGACGACGAAGCGAGGTGAAGAAGACGAGAAAATTAACCTCTTCAGTACTGGGATGCATTTTCATATCTATTGTGCTTATTATTTGTCGATTTTATACAGCTTCAAAAACTCATGTGGGATTAAAATGGTACAGACTCTGACCATTAATCTTCAGACACCCATAGACTCTTACCATTGTCAATAAAAAATCGTCTAATCATTCTCAAAACTTGTGGTAAAAATGTTTCCCAGTACTGAAGGGTTTAACTGGAGTGTTGGTAGGAATTTGAAGCTTTCCAGATTTAACTATGAAAGAGTCTCGACCTGTGAGGGAGGGGAGGGGGAGGTGGAAGTGCTTTACAGGAGAGAGAGAGAGTCAAGGTAGTTGTATTTCATCTATTCATCGTTGTATTCTTAACATAAATTAAGTACACCTTTCATTTCTCAGTCACTACAATACAAATAGTTTCTTTTTGATACAACTGTCTGGTCTTGAGAGAGAGAGAGAGAGAGAGAGAGAGAGAGAGAGAGAGAGAGAGAGAGAGAGAGAGAGAGAGAGAGAGAGAGAGAGAGAGAGAGAGAGAGAGAGAGAGAGAGAGAGGAGTCGTTGATATCTACTAATTACACTGTATAGATAAAGAGTTCATGTTACGTACGCGTTATATAAGTTTGCGTCATGTTCAAGTGTTTGTTATTGTATTTCGTTATCTGTTATATGGCAGGTGTTGATGTTTTGGGGAGATCGTTATCACCAGTGACCACAGACAGTCGAAGGGATGAGATAAGTGTTGCGCGGGCACACACACACACACACACACACACACACACACACACGGTTCCTTTGTTCTTCCAGTGTCCTTGTTCTCCGTCTTTCCCTCTCCATGTCGTAATTCATTCCTCCTCCTCCTCCTCCTCCTCCTCCTCCTCCTCCTCCTCCTCCTCCTCCTCCTCCTCCTCCTCCTTTCCCTTCCTTTCTCTCCAACCCTTCCTTTCTTTCTCTCTCTTTTCCCTCCTCTTGCGTCACCCTTCACTTTAATTCAGTGTCATATTGTGCAGCTTCTTATACATGAGCCCTCGAGGCGTCACATTGGCTTGTTTCTCACTCGTTCATTTCTTTACTCTTTTCCTTCCTTTTTCCTTCTTTCCTTTTTGGTATTACCTCCTCATGTTTTTGTTTTTTTTCTTTTGATTCAGACTGCCCTTATCTTGCATCATGTCATCCTATTCATCGTAATCCTCCTCCTCCTCCTTCTTCTTCTTCTTCTCCTTCTCCTCCCCTTCCTTCCCTTTCTTGCCGTCTTTATTCGCAGACGTGATTGTAGTAAATCTCTTTATGATGAGACGCTCCCCTTTACACAACTTAAGGGTACCGACCAACCACTCTCTTCTACCTCCATCTCCTCAACCTCAACCACCATCACCACCACAGACCGCCACTGAACAGCACTTCATCTCAATGCACCTCACCACTGCAGATCCATATTCTCACAACAGCTCATCATAACACTACACAACAGCTTCACTTCACACAGCATTCTCTTCGTTTTACCTCTGCACAATTTCCTTACAGTGTCTTATCGTTATCTCTCTTGTAAATCGTAGTGTTTTGTTTTGCTTCCTATGTACTATTATGTCATATTATAGTGTATTATATCTGTAGTCTACGCCACACATCTAAATATTCCACTCCCTAGTCTCCTCCATCAACTTTCATGGATTTATTCATTTTACGGGCTCCCTTTCATTACCTCGTTCACAGCTATACTCCTGACGCCGATCTTAACCTCTTCAGTACTGGGACGCATTTTCATATTTATTCTTCTTATTTGACTATTCTATACAGCTTCAGTAACTTATGAGGGGATCAGAATAATGAAGACTTTAGCCACTAATCTTTTGACCTCCATAGAGCTTTCCTAATAACAATAAAATCATCTAATCATACCCAAAAATAAAGGTAAAAATGCGTTCCAGTAATGCAGAGATTAATTACAAACCACTGTGAGATATTTCCTTTGTATTCTTCAGTTACGTCTAAATATTCTATTAATCATTGGGAAAGTCGTCCTTTTAATCTTATCCTTTTAGAAGGCTTCTGTACAATTTTTTCTTGTAGTGTGGTGAAGTGGAGTGAAAGAATTAAGTGACATGAGTACGGCAGAATGCTCATAGTTCTCCTTCACCATTATAACAACGACCAGGTAGAAAGTACGAAGGAGGTTCTTAAGTACTTCCATAACCATAACTACTGCACCCACCACCTTTATTGCCACCACTGCCACTCTTCCTCACTGACAGGGATGCAGTGTGTGTGTGTGTGTGTGTGTGTGTGTGTGTGTGTGTGTGTGTGTGTGTGTGTGTGTGCTCCTTTTTTATCATCATCATCATCATCATCATCATCATCATTGTCGTCGTCGTCGTCGTCGTCGTCGCCGTTGTCATCATCATCATCATCATCATCATCATCATGATCATCATCATCACACACACACACACACACACACACACACACACACACACACAGCGGAGAATGAATGTCGCGGCGTGGATTGCAACACTAGGGGCGGTCCCTTTGTCTCTTCATCGCTTATGCAACACGTAAATAAAAACACTACTCCTTCCATTCTCCCCCCCCCCCCCCCCCCCCCCCACTCTCTCTCTCTCTCTCTCTCTCTCTCTCTCTCTCTCTCTCTCTCTCTCTCTCTCTCTCTCTCTCTCTCTCTCTCTCTCTCTCTCTCTCATCACTCGCTTCCGGCATGAATATATACATGATTGTTCGTTCCTAAACCGTGCCGTACTGAACAAAAAAAAAATTATCACTACAATAACAGGAAGAAAAAAAAGAATGAAATGGTGGGTGTTAGTTTCGTTATTTGCATGAAGGTGAAAGTGATGAAGGCAATGATGAAAGTGATAAATGGTTATGAAGAGGGATGTTGAAAGGACGAAATAAATCATTGGGAAGGATTAGAAAAAGGATAAATAATGATATGCGGAAAGTGCGCTTGAGTGGAGGAGGAGGAGGAGGTGAATTAATGATCGCATTCGTTATGAGAGAAAACAGAAATATGGATGAAATAACAAGGCGTGAAACGAGAGTCCGCGAGAATCAGCAGCTGTGCAGGGAAGCGGGGAAGTGATGAATGCTGGGGGCGACTCTTTCATCGTGAGAGAGAGAGAGAGAGAGAGAGAGAGAGAGAGAGAGAGAGAGAGAGAGAGAGAGAGAGAGAGAGAGAGAGAGAGAGAGAGAGAGAGAGAGAGGGGTGGGGGGGTGGGGGTGGGGGGGAGGATGAGGCGTTCTAGATAAAGATAACTAAAACTAAATTGCTTGAATGACTGGTTGATTTACGCGGATACTTATTGGACAGTAGTAGTGTTACCCAGCAGCCTGGAAGGAAATTATCGGTATTTAGTGCAATCATTCGTAAGTGTAGTGTGTTGCGTCATCTTTACTTTGTTAGCTAAGAATACTCTGGCATAAAAATAACACTATCACTTACTGATGGTCTCACTCTGACTGGTCTAAGTAGTCTTTTCTTCTTTTTAAAACTTCCCGTAAATTTGCTTCGTCGTCCCCAAAAAGTCAGGAGTAAGATGTGGAAATAGTAAAGGAATTCCGTTCCCTTAACCCACGGTAATCTGGCTCAGAGGCGAACCCATTCCTCATCTCTGGACTACGGGCGCGCCTATAGGACGAGGAAGACTGGCTGTGTTCGTCCTTGCTGAGAAATGGAGTAAAAGTAAATTTGGGGCACCAATACGGATTTTTTTTATCTGTTTGAAGTTCATCGAAAAAATTATCACGAAATGAGGAATCCGAAGAAAAATGTATTAGCATAAATGTTCCTAGTTTCTGTGGTGTGCTGCGTAGAAAGCATTGGTGGCCTGAATGACAAGATAAGTAAAGGACTAGAGCAGTGGTTCTCAAAGTGGGCGGTACCGCCCCCCTGGGGGCGGTGAAACGATCTTGGGGGGCGGTGAGGCGAAAGGGGGCGGTAGGGTAGCATCAGAAGCAGCTAATATTTAAGTTTGTCTTTACAAAACCTAAATGACATAAAACATGACCTGACAGGTTGTTTTTGTTTATCCTTCTCCACGGACTACCACTTTTGAGCCAGTGTTTTCAATTTGAAAAAAAAAGAATATATATATATATATATATATATATATATATATATATATATATATATATATATATATATATCAGCGTCTGTCGCTGTTAATTAACGACAAACGGTATCCTCCACCAACGCAGTGAGTGATGTTAGGGCGTCGTTATTGACTTCATTTTGTAGTAAAGACATCGCTATCTTCTATAGAAATATTCTTGTCCACTAAATGATCTTTTTTTTTTTTTTACTTTTACTTCACCACTCAAGAAACATGATATTGGGAGGCAGCCACTAAAGGAAAGTTTGCAGGGAACACCCTAAAGAAAGATCGAGCGAGATATTATTATTTAAAGGTTTATTGTCTGGAGCAAATACATACATATTATATACAATATATATGACTGCTATTGCCAGACAATGGTGGTGCGAGTAAAGCAGGCGTTTCGTCATGGCGCTGTGGCGACAATGGCTGCGCTTCAAGTGGGTGGGTGGAGGTGCGGCCAGGAAGGAGCACGGCACCCTCAGTAATAAGGGATGGTCAGCGGGGTGGAGGAGAGCAGCAGCCTACATGGTGGCGGACAAGTAGAGCAGCCCAGCTGGTCTCGCGGTGGGTGAGCAGCAAGCCACCACCACTGTCAGGCTGGGCGGATGGTGACTAAGCCGCTCTCAGGGCGGCTGTCGCCGGGCAGCAGGACAGGGGATGGTGGAGGAGTGGTTGGCGATCATCATGCCTCCCACAGTGGCCACACTCCTGCCCCTGTAAGCTGTCGTAAAGCTTTTCCCCTCCCTGGTGCAGTAGCCCAGCCTTAGTCTCTCTGCAAAAGCACGCTGTCTGCCCGGGGCTGCTGTTAGGAGGCAGCCAGCGCCTGGTAGGCAGTGGCGGCGGCGTACCGGGTAGCCTGGCTGCTTCTTCCTCCCCTCGAGCTGCTGCTGGATCCGGCGGGCTTGCTTGGTGTCGGCACGTCTGACACGCTCCTTCACCTGTCTCCGGCTGAGAGGGACGGGCCCTGTCACCTGTTACCTCTCCGCGGCTCGCCTAGCGGCTGTGTCGGCGGCCTCGTTGCTCTGGATGCCCACACAGCTGGCTATCCAGGTGAGTCTCGTCCGCTGCCCCTGTGCAGCAAGACTCTGCAGGCTGCCCAGGGTGGCTGTGACGAGGCCCACGTTGTTGTTGGGATGGCAATACTGGAGGACCTGCAGCCCCACTGCCCCCCTGGAGTCAGTGTGCAGCACAACGGTGGCCTCTTCACGGTGCTGGGCGTGCTCCCGGCCCAGTTGGATGACCACCAGCTCCGTGTGCAGCGTGGAGCAGTACCAATGGTCATCCATCAGGTATGTAGTCACGGGGAACAGCAGCAGCAGTGGAGGAGTCGCAAATTAATATTGTTCATCAGTTAAATACATTCACTTCATTCGGTTACAACACAAAAAATGAAGGGAAGAAGATGCTGCAACAAGATATCACATCTGTATGTGGCAGGTCCTGTAGCAAACAAATATACCGAGAGATTTCTACCTATTATCTATCCCCTGCCTATTGATTAAGCACACACACACACACACACACACACACACACACACACACACACACACACATACACACACACACACACACACACACACACACACACCTCAAAATACCCGAAAAAAATCACTTCACAATGCTAGATATGGAGAGCCAATATAACAGTATTACAGCATCACACACACACACACACACACACACGCACACACACACACGCACACACGGTAAGCATACAGTAACCCATGCTATATATGGCATATAAGTCAGGAAGGCAAGGGGGCAGGGAGGCGCCCGCTGCCCTATGACGTCACAGCTGATGACGTCACAGCTGATGATGTCACGGCTGATGACGTCACAGCTATATATTTACGTAGCGTAAACCATTTTAAAAATGACCCCTCGATAAAACGATGTCCGATCAAACTAATGTATCTGTTCCGACGTGATAAATAGGATAACTAATTCCCAAAGTATAAACACACTCCTAGCAACAGTAATTCTAAAGAAATTCTACGGGAAAAAACGTGTTTTATAAAAATATGACCCTTTTTAACACTCGTTAAATATCCATTAACTACCAATTCAAAGGAACCAAAACCCATTTCAAAACAATTGATTAGTTATTCTTAATTATTTTAAACACTTTAGAGTGAGTTAGAGACAGAAATAAACTATTGACAGGCTGATTAATAAGTTATTAATGTAACATTGATACTGCTAAATAACACTTTTCCTCTCCACTCATTTCACTGAAATTTAGGCATAAAACATCATTGTATATGGACTACCTTTTGCAAATAATAACAACTTGATACAGCCTTAAATAAAAAAGGGCATTGGGCGTTCCAAGAAATTTAGCGCAAAAATCCCCTCTTATTTACCACCCTAATACGCCAACCACAGCTATCTCCACCCCTTACACGCACGGAAATGACTTGAAACTCACCGCAGTATTCATAGAAAGCGTTAAATTTGACTATTGATCCCAAATAAACAGTCGAGAAACGAAGAAAATATCCTGATAAATGAGCCGGCTGGCGGAGGCCCCGTGGTGGGGTTCGGCCCCCCCACCTATCTCACTCCCACCTTCATTAAACTTAAACTTGACCACGAAAGCTATGTCTGAATGGCTCATATGAAAGCTTAATACCATTGCTGCATACTGTGGCAAGATGAGCCTGTAATGATTGACAGATATGGCTTAAAATGACCGATGAAATAAGAATCCGAGATGGCGCCGCGGGTGTTGGGTGGTGACTCACCTTACATAAACTTTGATACACGGCTGGTCACTTGAACCCTACAGTATTTCAGATAAAGATCGTCTTAATACGCCACTACAGCGGCAAAAACATTGTGAAATACCGCTATTTACTTTAAACAGAGGGTTTTTCAGGTAGAAATCGCCCGTGTCCGCTTAAGCAGCACATCTCCCCACAGCTTACCCCAGGATACACTGACTGCCTCCATCCCGCCGGACACCCCACACACACCCCACCCACCTTCATGCATGGCTGGCCTGGAACTAGCATAGTATTATTTTAACAGCTGCCAAAAAGTTGTTGTATTTTTCCATGTTTCTCTTGACGCAGCTAAGAAATCGAGTAGGTTATATGCAAAGAACGTAGATAGACTGTAGATAAAGATGTATATAACCCCATAAACGCCACAAATAACCTGATTAGCGAAAGAAAACACCCGTAAAATAAGTGGAAGGAACAAACCGACCGTAAGTCATGTCTACCCCCACTCGGAGCAAAAAGTAGTGGTATTTTTCAATGGTTCTCTTGACATAGCTAAGAAATCGAGTGGGTAATATGCAAAGAACATAGATAGATAATAGATAAACACGTATATTACCCCACAAATGTCAAACTAAAGCGAATTAGCGAAAGAAACGCGAAAATTAACGGAGAAACAAGGCCGACCTTAAGTGATGTTTACCCGCACTCGGAACAAAAAGTAGTCGTATTTTTCCATGTTTCTCTTGCCACAGCTAAGAAATCGAGTAGATAATATGCAAGGAACATAGATAGACAATAGATGAACATGTATATAACCCCTTAAACGTAAAACTAAAGCGAATTAGCGAAAGAAAAACACGCAAGTTAATGGGAAAACAAGGACGACCGAACAATGTTTACCCGCACTTGGAACAAAAAGTAGTTGTATTTTTTCATGGTTCTCCTGACACAGCTATGAAATCGAGTAGGTTGTATGCAAAGAGCATAGATAGACAATAGATAAACATGTATATAACTCCATAAACGCTGCAAATAAACCTGATTATCGAAAGAAAACACACGTAAAATGAGTGGAAGGAACAAGGCCGACCGTAAGTCATGATTACCCCCACTCGGAGCAAAAAGTAGTGGTATTTTTCAATGGTTCTCTTGACACGCTGAGAAATCGAGTAGGTTATATTCAAAGAACATAGATCAGTGGTTCTTAAAGTGGGCGGTACCGCCCCCTGGGGGCGGTGAAACGATCTTGGGGGGCGGTGAGGCGAAAGGGGCGGTAGGGGGGCGGTAGGGTGGCATCAGGAGCAGCTAATATTTAAGTTTGTTTTTACAAAACCTAAATGACATAATACATGTCCTGACAGGTTGTTTTCGTTTATCCTTCTCCATGGACTACCACTTTTCTCACATCGATAAAAGCAGAAAACGATCCTGTGTGCAACACCACACACTCACACCATCGTTACAATAGCTTTATTTTGTTACGGAGTTCGAAGTCCAAGTCATAGATAGGTCCGAATGTCTGCTTGACATTTCTACACAACGCGTACATTACGTGACGCACGCCGCCAAGTCAGATCAGAGTCAGAGAGAGAGAGGAGAGTCACCACCAGACGACAACAAAGGAAACAGCTCAGCTCAGGTTTGTAAGCGCCTCATGTTAATTTCAATCTTGTACTGTTCAGAATAAAAAAAAAAAATGAATAAAGGTCTGACAGAGTGGCAGTCTATTCATAGGAGGATGCCAAAAGATTTCAATTTGAAAAAAAAAAGAATATATATATATATATATATATATATATATATATATATATATATATATATATATATATATATATATATATATATATATTATATATTAAGTTTGTGTTCGCGTGTTTGTGTAAGGGGGGCGCTAGGAATCCACCTGTTAGCCAAGGGGGCGTTAGCCTGTAAAAGTTTGAGAACCATTGAGCGACACCGTACCAGTACTAAAGAGGTTAAGAAAGAATTAAGGAAAAGATAAATAGAATGATGTAACAGGAGATGGAGGAAAAAGAGATAGGAAATGAGTGAGAGTGACAGAGAGGAAGAAGTATCATGCTATTGAAGTTAAGTAGGAAACGTTAGGTTCTATTCAACATTTTCAAGAACTTGTTGAACTAAAATGATGAGAAAAAAGTAAAGAAATGAGAGGCAAAAGATAAATAAAAGGAAGTAGTAGCAGATGGAGGAGAAAAAGATAGAAAAATGAGTGAGAGTGGCAGACAGGGGAAAAGTGTCATGCTGTAAAAGTTAAGTAGGAGGCGTAAGGTTCTATTCAACATTTTTATCCCTGGAATCCTTATGGCCAGGGAAAGGAGGAAGAGTTGCAGCCCGCGGGGAGAGAAGAATGGGAAGCTTCCGCAAATCCCTTAATCACGGACCAGAACCCTTTGGCATGGAACTGAATTATGGTAGACAGAGAGAGAGAGAGAGAGAGAGAGAGAGAGAGAGAGAGAGAGAGAGAGAGAGAGAGAGAGAGAGAGAGAGAGAGAGAGAGAGAGAGAGAATATTGTTCTTCGTAGTGTTTATTTGTTCTGCTATTAATCTAAGGTTTTTGTTAAGTGTATATTAATGTCGCCATTATTGTGTTCTTGCATTCAAAATGTGTTTATTATAAGAGACCTTTGCATCTCTCTCTCTCTCTCTCTCTCTCTCTCTCTCTCTCTCTCTCTCTCTCTCTCTCTCTCTCTCTCTCTCTCTCTCTCTCTGGGAATCTCGTAATGACTGTTATATACATTATAGCAAATTATATGTGGGCGTGATGTTCCTCTGCGTTGAAATGGTCCAGCGTGCAAGTACATGATAAAAGTGCACGGAACCACGTAATGAAATCTGTGTATTAATTAATGTTCAGACTTGCCAGCTTTGTGTGCAGCTTCCCGCGATCGCCTCCATGTTGCCAGACAGAAAAGTTACTATTTCTTTTTTCCTCTGACGCGAGACAGTGCAGATTTCTTGTTTTTCTTGCATATCTTTTCCACGTCAAAACGAGATCAGCGAGCGAGTTTTCCTTTCCTGCAGCGGTCATCTGTGTGTGCGTTATGTCCTGGCCACCCACCGCTGCCCAGTCTCACCGCGCACACCTAATGCCGCGCCGCCAAGAGTTTTGAAGCACCCAGGGTTATTTCCGGCAGCTTTGACCTTGAAGAGGAGTGTGCTGCAAAAATGATAACCTTCCAAGCCCTGAGCTTCCCTTGGAAAAGAAAAAGAAACACCAGTCCACCAGTCACCACCTGCCTTCCTCCCACACCACACACTTCACCCACACACTGTCTCTCTCTCCCTCTGGCGGGGACAACCTGCCTTTCAGACGCACCAGCACTAGGCTGTTGAGGTTGTTGCTCCACAAAATACGGAAGATGTTTGTTTAACGATTTTGTCTGTCCGCTCTGGCCCTCAATGAAGGACAAATGCCCCCACGCCTGCCATTACCACGCCAGGATGATCCAACTGTTTGCCAATTAAGTTTTTCACGTTTTGTTTTGCT
>CM035181.1:12633784-12646053 GCA_020233015.1 Callinectes sapidus
ATCTACTGTATCTATACATCTATCTATCCATCTATCTATCTTGAAAGGAATAAATTAATGGAATTAGGTTCAGGAGGAGGAGGAAAAAGAGAAGGGGAAGGCAAAAAAGAAGGAAAAGGAGAAAGACAAGATGAGGATAAAAAGGAGGAGGAGGAGGATGAGGAGGAGGAAGAGAGGGAGAGAAGGAAGAAGGACAATGTAAATACACTTCATCTTGAGACAAACAAATGGTGAATGGCTGAATGACAATGAAGGAGAGAGAGATACAAGGTCTGATGGCGAAGGATGGGGCGGTAAACAATGCTGATTCACACACCAAAAAAAGAAAAGAAAGGAAAAAAAATAATAAGAAAATAAATAAATAAATCAACAGATGAATAAGATAAATAAATATAAAAGTGATAAATAAACAAAATAAGATTGCATATGACAAGATCGGAGGAAGAGAAAATTGCAGCAAGTGGTCGGCGGTAATGCAATCAGTGCCGCGCCATGCTTCCTTCCCTCGCCAGGCACAGGGAGGCAGTAGTATCGCATGTCACCACGAGACACTGCAGCGACACAGCCAGCCTCTCCTCACCACCAGGGAATCAGTGGGCTGGTTACACTTGCTTGTTTGCTGGGCTGGTGAAGTGAATGACGAGGAGGAACAGTCTCAGTCTCTCTCTCTCTCTCTCTCTCTCTCTCTCTCTCTCTCTCTCTCTCTCTCTCTCTCTCTCTCTCTCTCTCTCTCTCTCTCTCTCTCGTTGGAACTATCATTGTCTCTTTATTTTTCCTCTCACCCGTTTTCCTCGTCTTACAATTCCTCTTCAAGGGAAACAGGTTGTGTACACTTTCCAGGCAACAAACTAATATAACTATATTTTTTCCTTTTACCTCTTTGCTAGTGTTTCTTCTTTAACATTTATATATTCCTTTTTTTCACTCAGAAAGAGTTTTTGTTGCCCCTTCATTTATTTATTCATCTATTTATTTATTTAACTAGTTAGTTTTTAGGTTAAGAGATAGCAGTTTTTTCTTTCTTCCTCTGATACCATCTATGCATGTGTCCTAATTCTACCTCTCCTCTTTCCTTGACTTTGAAATTCTCGGGCGAGAGAAACAGACAGTATGAATTCACCAAGCAACAATAGTAATAAATTCTCTTGCTGTAAGTTACCAACACTTTTCTCTCCTTGGCTTATATTTCTGGTCATGGATGTGATTAGACAATTTTATTGACATTAGGTACGATCTATGGAGGTCAGAAGATTAAAGACCAGGGTCTGTACTATTTTAATCCCTATATGAGTTTCTGAAGCTGTAGAAGATCGCTAAAAAATAAGAAGAATGAATATAAAAACTGCGTCATGGTACTGAACGGGCTGTAAAGAACTATACTGCAGAGAATTTTCAACCAACATTTATCATTTGTTATCTTAAGTTAGTTTTTCTTCTTCGTCTCACTTTCTTGTCTTGGAATTCTTGTTAAGGGAAATAAGCAACACAATTTTACTCAGGTAATAACTAAACGTCCTTTATTCTTTATTAAACCTTCTTCTTTTCTCTTCTTCACTTTGAATTCCAATAATTATAGGCCTTCTTTCCCATATAACTTTTTTTCTTATTTAATTCTTTACTAAAACTCCATAAATAAACTACATTCGAAACAAGGCATCATGGCATAATCTCAAACTGACATACATTTACTATCTCGTTATCACATTTCCCTTTCGTCTATCACTGCTCTTTATCAACCTTGTCCTTCGGAGCGCTATCAGTAGTCACGAAGCGTTCAGTCCTCGGGCGCAGTAGTGACTGATGGTGATAGTGGTGGCAGTCTTATCAGTAACTGGCCTTGTACCGAAAGTGTCAATAAGCAGCAGGAGGAGGAGAGGCAGAAGCTTTGGAGAACCCCTTGCAGTGGTTCACTAATTAATAAGATCTCTTTGTGGCGTGCAGGAGTTCGGCAGGGGTGTGACAGGGTGACGAGGCAGCGCGGCCCTATCAAGCTGAGTGTACAGAGTGAGAAGAATGGCACTGGTCTGAGCAGAGTGCCGAGGATGGGGAGGAGTTGCACAAATGGGTGGGATGTGGAGAGGTCGGGAGGAAGCGTTGTATTTCTAGTAGCAGAGTGTGTCGTGGTAAGGAGATGTGTACAGCATGGTAAGGAAGTGTGGGATTGGCTAGTTATTGGGTGTGGCAGTATGTAGTGACAAATGAGTGTAGGCTGCCGACGTGAGGTGAGACAAGTGGCAGCGGCGAGCCTCAAAGTAACATACTGTAAAGGGGATCTCTTAGCAGACCACAAGGAAGTCTTTCAGCGGTGGCATGCAAGTATATTCCTGTCCACTGAAATGGGAGCGCCCTGCTGCCAGAATGAGAGCTTGCATCATGTTTTGTCTTCACCCATGACGGGAAGAATGGCTGGACGTAAATTAGACAGATTTGTTGCTAAAGAAAATAGGTGAAAATAGTAAGTAGGCATGTTTCACACAGGGACTGGCACGTATACCTCTGAGGGTTTCTTACTGCTTCCTTTATTTTCTTAAACTGATGTGTTCAAAGACAACATGAATACCTGCTGGTGCAGCCTCACTACCTACGTAGAGTCATCCTCGAGTTCGCCCTCACACAGTTCTGGGTCTCCATGGGCGTGGTGCAGTGTGCACTGAACACATACACAAACTCGCGGAGAGGTTGACGCCAAGAGGAACGCAACACGGCTGGGAGCCTTCAAGAGGAGGTGGCGTCACGCGCGAGCACGGACTAGTCACTCTTGTGTGAAGCCAAAAGACAGCTTAGTGGATCTCATTGTGGTCTTAAACTCTGTGATGGAATGATTGCTATTCACAGGAAATGTTATACAATTTGCTTTTTGTTAACTGAAATAAATGATGCAAGATAATCATTACCAAGGTAATCACTTCCTGCCTCTGACCTTTTGCATTACCTCACTCAACCTCATGGAATGAAAATATGACGTATTTTTTTTCTTTTTTTCTTTTCCACACAGATCCTCGGCATCTGTCCCGAATCACCAGCAAGGCGTGCTGCCACTCCTACAGCACAGGGCGTGACGTACGTATGTGTGTGTGTGTGTGTGTGTGTGTGTGTGTGTGTGTGGGATAGAGGGTGGAGGCAATGTTCCATACATGTATATGATTAAGATTTGCATTAAAAAGTCTCATCAAAATAGCGCTAGAGCGGTGATAAGTGTAGGTAGCAATATATATACGTATTGAAATCACATGTTGGCAACACGCGTGGCAGCAGAGTTAGCTTTTCTAACAAGCTATTCACAACTGGTCCTGATTATCAAACATCTACTTTCGTTTTTACGAAAATATACTGTCATCTACATTGGCAAGAGCACAAAATCTTGTTCATCCTGCGCGGAAAATGCATATTCTTGAAATAGATAACATAAATAGTCAGCACACAGTGTGCTCAGGACGACGCATCGCTCCTAAATGACGTCACTGGTGTCGTGCAAGCCACAACAGTAATCCACACTGTACACAACCTATTCGAGTACAGTTGCCAAATAAATTGAGCCACAGAGTTCAAAGCCTCAGCTGACACATGACACAAGAGCATGCGATGAGACAGTGACATCATCGTTTCCAACACTGTGTTAGTGTTTTCCTCTTAGTGATGTGCACACACTGTGCAATACAACAGTACCTTTGTACTTTGGTCTTACTACGCAAGTCGTCATCGTCATCAACCTCAGTTTTTGTAAGAATGTTACGGGATGAAGAACCTCCAGCCTTCCGTCAACTCCACTAATTCCGCCGCCGACCGTGGTGGCGTGGGTATGATCTCATGAAGAGGGAGGACACACCACGCCACGCCCCGCCACGCCACGCTAGTTGAGTGCGTCTTGGGGGAGAACACATTTGGTGCCATTCCTTTCAGTATGCCGGTACGTGTTTAGTCCATCTTTGCTGCACACCGTGCATTCACCTACTTGTCATCATGCTCTTTGGGAGCAGTACAGTATGATGCAGGGTTATTTCAACACGTGTTTACGCTTGGTCCGTCTCCCCGACACATAATAATACAGTAATAAGCAAGGTAATGCTACATCGAAGATTAATATTAGCGATGAAGGAATTTACTTTAGATAGATAGATAAATTAGGCATTCATTATCCTTTACTCTGTTGCCTGTCATACACACACACACACACACACACACACAGACACACACACACACACACACACACACACACACACACACACAAATAATGGAGTGGAAGGGAGGGAGGGAAGGGGGAAGGACGGGAAGCAAGAGCATTGCAGTATCAAATCTCTCCCTCAAGGCGACGACTTATGTGTGCCAACAACTGCAACTTTCTCTACATCTAATGCAACATTCAAACTCTTATATAGATTCAGCCGTGTGTGTGTGTGTGTGTGTGTGTGTGTGTGTGTGTGTGTGTGTGTGTGTGTGTGTGTGTGTGTCAGTACACGGGCACGGTCGCCTAATAAAAATCCACTTGAGTCTTGTAATTTTTTTCCCTCTCACTCTTGTAGATCAGCACCATAATGTATCTCATTTTTATTTCATGCAACACTTGAGTCAGTCGTTGGTATAATAGTGCAGCATTTTAGCTATCCTTGCTGCCACACATGGCTGAGGGAGGGAGGGAGAGAGGGAGAGAGGGGGGAGAAGGGAGGTGAAGCTGGCGAGGAAGGAGAGAGGGAGAGGAAAGACAAGGCCAACCAACTCCGCTTACCTCTTACTAACCCTTCCTGATTGTTAATGGGAGGGAGATCAACCATGCACCTGTTTTGTGAAACTATACCGCGGGACTGTCTTCACACACACACACACACACACACACACACACACACACACTCAGTCGTAATGCATGATACAAACTGAGACGTCAATAACTATTAGTGGCAGCGCGGGTGACACACGCGGCCTGTTACCTGAGCTGCAGCCTTAATGCGTCGCGTCGGCCACGTGTCGCTGGAGGCTGCGGGGCCCCTACCTCCAGCCGCCGCTGCCTCGCCTCACGCACGGAGACCACCACTAGCCCGGAGCCAGCGATCTACCCGGCGAGGCGCGGTTTATGGATGGGGCCCCGTCAGGGTGAAAAATGGGCGAGTGCGCTGTCCATTAACCCACAGTATGACCGCCGGTAAAAGGGGCTGGATTATCTGCGAACGTACGGCTGGTTGAACGTCGAGGCCTACCTTATGAGGACCCAAGGGCAGGCCAGGGGTGTCGGAGCGCCGGGGTGGGGAGGGGGAGAGCAGAGTGAAGGGCCCAATCACAGCGGTGTGGGAGGGAGAGTGTCACAGTTAAAGAAGTTATGGGAGGAATAAGAAAGTCACCATGAAGCTTACCGTGTGTGTGTGTGTGTGTGTGTGTGTGTGTGTGTGTGTGTGTGTGTGTGTGTGTGTGTGTGAGGGCACGGAAGAAGGAGGAAATTATGTACTATAGAAAAAATGTCTTTTTAAGCCTACTCCCGGTAGGTTGTGCTAAAGATGAAGAACTCGCTCGAATGGCTATAATACATATATACAAAAGAAAATCAAAACAAAAAACGGACGTGTTGGTCCATACAAACTGTTTGTGTTGAGTATCATTATCAGGTATTCAATGTGAAAAGTAGCATGGTACAGACGAAGACTCCTCTCTCTATAGTCATCGCTATCACAGCCACACACACCTAGCAAGGAAACGAAGTAATATCATGCTTTAATGAGGAGGAGGAGGAGGAGGAGAAAAAAAGTATAATTGGGACGAGAATACGGAGGAGGAAGAGGGAAAAAAAACCGGGTCATCGAGGCAGAGACGGCGAGAAGGTTCCGGCGCCCGAGGGAGAGCCGCCTTGCCGCGGTGGCCTTGGCGGGTCACACGGTGGTCTAATTCAGCAGCGATTTGTGACCAGTAATGAAAGTGTTGGAAGGGAACAATGATGTAAGTGGATGGCGGTGAGACGTACGCTGCACAGACATCTGAACCTGATACCTGTCGTTACAATGCCTTTCGCCTCACACTAATAACATGAGTAGCACTCCTGCTACAATTCTCTTCTAAGAAAGCCTGAGAGTTACACCAGGACTTGCAGAAGCCTCTCAGTGGTTTCTTCATGGACATGACACCTTTTGACCTAAGAATACTACCTCCCACAACACGGCGGTGGTACGAGTATAACCACACTCAACACAGCAACCTTGAGGCGGCCAGTCATGTTTTGTGTTCCGAGGCAGCCGGAGAAGCTGTCTTGGGATTGTACCTGACAAGCTTTTATGGGGCTGTTGACAGCAGACAACCCTTCCACTTTACGTTAAGCTCCTCTAGTTACCAAGGCGTTCGTGTTTACAAGGGTAAAAACACTTGTCTTGTACCTCCAGTGACTACTCACCACCAATAACCGCTGCCATGAACTGTTCCTGGGAAATCACACAAGCAGCTCCAAATCACGTTTTTTCTTGATGAACGACTTAGCTGACCGACCCTGAATTACTTTCTGATGGAAAATGTTGACTATGATGTTAAACACTGGCTATTAGAGGAGTTTCTACCTAAAATTGAAATATTGATTCCTCGGAGGACATCTTAAACACAGACAGGACTTTTTCCATCAACTGTCAGCTCTCATTACTGCCAGCGAGGGTGAGTAGACAGGATTGCCTATCTCACCGTCGTCTGACGGTCCTTCCGCCACAGTTCCCGGGCCGCAGCAGTCCTTGACCATGAAACAGCTCTGGATCTGTTGCCAAGGCACGGCCAGCATTTCTTTTTAACAAGATGTAAGTAACGTTAGCCAGTGGGAGCAACAATGGTTTTCCAAGAGTATAAAAGTCGCCATTTCACTTTAATAAAGTGCGGGCTCATGTTACTGATACGGGAGGAGGGAGACCCGCGGGGAAAGTGTCTCCTTCACGCCCCGCCCTCAAGAAGCGCCACAAATACCAGGAAGGAGAAAGCCCTGTAGATATGGAAGGAAGGGAACCAAATCCATTACCAAGGACAGCTGCCACAGTTAGCGTAAGGCGACTCTCCTGTCTGGGATCAAAGTGCCAATAACAAAATCTGAAACAGTGCACTAACGCACAATACAACAATTCATCTTTGACACACCCTTGGAGTAATGGACACGAGACGCATTCAAACACTACACATTGTTCAAGTTCTAATAAAATCCTGATTAAAGCGAGCATACATGAGAAACTGCGATCCACAAGGTGACCATCATACATACAAGAAGTGTTTGTACTTACCTGGCAGTGCCGCCGGAGAAACCTTCACGCCGCCTGCTAGAGTACTTCCTCTGCAGGTGTACAGTCCTTACAGCTGCCCAGGGCTCATCACTGCATCTGTAATTATCATGATTATTATTGCAATTATCATCATCATTCTGATTATTTTTATCACAACACAAACAACAGCGACTACAACTACTACTACTACTATTGCTACAACCATTACTACAACAATTTTCAACCTCTACCTCTCATTACTACAGTTCTTTCTCCTGACACACAGTAAACAATTCTTCATCAAAAAATATCACAAATCCGAGCGGTAAATTGGGACTTGAAAAACACAAAACAAAACCAGAAAACACAATACGTCTGCTTCCTTCCTTCCTTCCGTGTGTGTGTGTGTGTGTGTGTGTGTGTGTGTGTGTGTGTGTGTGTGTGTGTGTGTGTTCGTCATTTCCGTCGCGGGGTATGAAGCAAGTGAGCCCCAATGAAGATAATAAACCTTCTGCCACACAGCCTCACGACAAGCGGTATACACTCAACAACACTCTCGTTAATCTTCTTAACTCTGCCCACCAATGTTACTTCTCCTCCCTCACCAGACACGTGTCCATGCCCCTGGTCTTCGTTATGGATCTCTCTCTCTCTCTCTCTCTCTCTCTCTCTCTCTCTCTCTCTCTCTCTCTCTCTCTCTCTCTCTCTCTCTCTCTCTCTCAGACACGTTTATCAAAGCAATGCACGTCCACACTCCATTTAGATACAAAACACTTTCCTAACCGCTTAAGACGCCCAAATGATATCGTTCATCTCCTTCCAGCGAGAGAGAGAGAGAGAGAGAGAGAGAGAGAGAGAGAGAGAGAGAGAGAGAGAGAGAGAGAGAGAGAGAGAGAGAGAGAGAGAGAGAGGGATGAGGAGAGAGAGAGAGAGAGAGACGTGGTTAGGGTGGAAAACAGGTGCAGAGAGGAAGGTAGAGTATGTTCAGGTGTGTGTGTGTGTGTGTGGTGAGGGAGGGCAGCCATCGAGCGAGTCAGCCATCCGCCCCTTCCTCCCTCCCTGTCCCCCCCCCTCCCCCCCAATGGTCCTAGTATCGCGGTCAGCAGTGCTCGTTGCCGATAACTGGGCGGAACCTGTTTGTCGAGCAATTAGTCGCTGCGTGATAAGAACCCGCTGACTCCACCTCTCCCACCACCACCACCACCACCACCAACAACACCACCACCATCACTGTTATCGTTACTTACGCTACTGCCACTCACTATTAATCATGACTTGTATCTAATCTACCCTTGCTGCTGTTGGTGCTATTACTACTACTACTACTACTACTACTACTACTACTACTACTACTACTACTACTACTACTACTACTACTACTACTACTACCATTACTTATGCTACTACTACTTCTAATACTTCCCTTCCAGCGGTGTTACTTTCTTTACTGTTCTGTCCTTTCCCTCTTCCTTCATCACCATTATTTCCCCTTACTAGTGTGTGTGTGTGTGTGTGTGTGTGTGTGTGTGTGTACAGATGCTAAAGAAATTCTGTCGGTCTATAGTGAAGGTACTGCAGGCCTTTCATCCTTCAGTATTAGGACACATTTTATCACGAGTTTTGGGTGTGATTAGATGATTTTACATGTATTGATATCAGCGGTGGGCGGTCTATAGAGGTCAGAATATTAATGGACAAAGTCTGTATCATTTTAATTAGTACATTAGTTTCAAAAGTGTATGAAATCAACAAATAATAAGCAGAATAAATATGAAAATGCATCCCAGTACTGAAGGGGTTAATGAACTAGAAGGGGAGAACAGGGTGGAAGAATCTCTGTTACCACTGTCCTCAGCATCACCTCCACTGTCTCTTTGTCATTGTTACTTCCACTATATTCTTTCTTTCCACTCCATTAGTCTTTCTGTCTGTCTGTTTGTCACTATCACTCCTATTATTACTGTGATCTCGCTCTTGTTCTTAGTATTGCTTTCATCCCACTGTCATTATCACCACCACCACCACCACCACCAACAATCATCATCATTATCATCATCACCACCATCACCTCCATTTTCATGCATCATCAACACTGCGCACCATTACAAGCTTCACTATAAAAAGGATCATCACTATCACCATCGCCACTAGTATGAGCTAATATAACACCACCATCATAAACAACAACAACAACAACAACAACAACAACAACAACAACAACAACAACTACTACTACTACTACTACTACTACTACTACTACTACTACTACTACTACTACTACTACTACGACTACTACTATATCAACAACACAAATAGCAACAAAAGCAACAAAAACAAACACCAAGAACAATAAAAGTGCAACACCACCACCACCAACAACAACAAAAAGAAAATGACATAATCAGAAACAGGCGTAACAACATGACGGAAAAAATAAATAAAAAACAGCCCCCCAAAATATGATGAAAAAAGAAAACAGCAACAAAAACAACAACAGCCACAAATACAACCACGCCACCCTCCTCTCGCACAAAATATTCCAATCCTGCACGCTTCCTGGTCGAGGCAATTTCAGGCCAAGGTTTTAACCACATAAAGAGATAAATACGAGCAGCTTTTGCAATTAGGTATTTATACATGCATTAAAGCGAATGGATTAAAGAGGTCAGCCCCAGTGAATTTCCAACAGTGTGCTCGCTAAATATTTTCAGAAACTAATGCTGTTCTGGTAGCGAATTGAGTTTTCTTTCTTTCTTTTGCTCTTCCATCGTTTTTATTATGCTCAGTCGCATTCGCCAGTTTTGCCTGGGAGATTGAAAATGGCTACACCTTTTAAAGCGTTATATTGAAGTTCACAAAGGCATGATTAATAGCTATTTCTAATATTTAATAGTGTTTAAGTGAGTGGTGTTATATTTCAGTGGTTCAAGAAGATAATTTCAACAGTTCATGACCAGAATGAGGGAGAAGAGAAGGGTTCACAGATGATTTATTGAGGGCCATGTGACACTGACCACTGATGTACCAAAAGACAGTTTAATTCGGGTGTACAACAGAATCGAACTCAACTCTGTTCCAAGCATCACGCCAACAACTGTGTGACATTAAAATTGTTTGTTAGCATTAGAAAATTAGATGAATTATTTGAAATTTAATGAAACAAATATAGCTTGAGAAATAAAACAGAGATAAAGGTTTGCAGTATCACGTCAGAAAGAAAGTGATGGCTTGACAACACTCGGCTCCCTCCATGCTTGGCTGGTGTGGCTTGGGAACGAACACGTTAATGCTTCATCCATAAGGCATTAACGCTGGCCAGACCCGCTCTCTTTCCCATCTTTTAGGTGAGGGTTCGGTGTTTGCAGTTAATGTGTCCCTAAGCACCTCCAGATAATTTATATAATTTTCTCTGCTCCTCAGAAATTTTACGAGACAATATACTCCTAACTCATAGATTATGAGAAAGCTTTTGACAGAGTTAAGCATGAGGATTTAATTGAAATATTAAAGGGAACAGGAGTGGACAGAAAAGATTTAAGGATGGTGTACAATCTATATTGGAATCAGAGAGCGGCTGTAAAAGTGGGAACGGATCAATGTAACTGGTTGGAAATTAGAAGAGCAGTAAGACGGGTGTTCTTTCTCCACACCTGTTCTCTCTATACAGTGAAATGATAATGAGAGCAGTAGAAGAAAAGAAAGGTTTTGTTATTAAGATATGGTGATGATACTGTTTTGAATGCTGAATCACAGGAGAAACTGCGGGACATTTTAACAGCAGTGAAGGAGGCGAATGAAGAAAAAAAGTTTGACTGTTAACGTAGATAAAACAGAGGTGATGGTTATTAGTAAGAAGACACAGGTACAAAGGTGTAGTGTGAGAGTGACTGACAAGATCATAAAGCAAGTGAGAAGATTCTGCTACCTGGGAAGCTACATTAAAGAAGATGGAAGATGTGTAGAAGAAATTAAAAGAAGAATGTGTGAAGCAAAGAATGCTTTTCAGAAGATGAGAAATATTTTTACCAACAGCCACCTAACAGTAAAAACAAGACAAAGAACAGTTAAAACATATGTATGGTCGGTGCTGTTGTACGGATTAGAAGCCTGGACGATGAATAAACAGATGGAGAAGAAAATAGAAGCATTTGAAATGTTGTGTTAGCGAAGGGTTTTGAAAATATCTTGGATAGAGAGAAAATCGACCGAAGAAGTGCTAAGAAGATTGGGCACTGATAGGGAATTACTGGTGAAGATAAAAGCAAGACAGTTGAGGTTTGTAGGACATATTATGAGAAGAGGAAAGATAAAAGGCCTAAGTTTAAGAGGTAGAATCCCAGGTTGTAGAGCAAGAGGAAGAAAAAGGGAGAAGTATATGGATGGAATAATAAGAACAGTAGAAGATGAAAGTAAAGCTGTACAAATATTGCAAATGACAAGAGATGGAGAGATGTGGCAATCCATGGTCGCCAAAGTCTGCAGGGGCACGGAACTCCGATAAGATAAGATACTCCGAACTCCGTGTCTACTCTTCCAATGCTTTTGACTTGGTTCAATGTTCAAATAATAACACACTTAGCGAATACGGTGAAGGATGATTCTTATGTACTCAAAGCAAGAAGTCTGTGTGTTAGTAAAGAAACAATGAACAACTGTAAAATATACGTGTTCCGCTAAACACAATCTGCCAATAACAGGCCAAAGTCTTGATCTCCTGACGTGCTTCGCCTGGGAGGAAGAAGGGCTTGTGCTCTAATCTTCGTGAACAGAGTACATACTACTACTACTACTACTACTACTACTACTACTACTACTACTACTACTACTACTACTACCATTATTATTATTATCATCATCATCATCATCATCATCATCATCATCATCATCATCATTATTATTATTATTATTATTATTATTATTATTATTATCATTAGTACTACTACTACTACTACTACTACTACTACTACTACTACTACTACTACTACAACTACTACTACTACTACTACTACTACTACTTCTACTACAACTACTACTACTACTACTACTACTACTACTACTACTACT
>CM035181.1:12744008-12758679 GCA_020233015.1 Callinectes sapidus
AAAAGAGGGTGTTAATTTTTCCTTTTCTAGGTGACAGGACTATTTTAGAGACCCATTGGTTGATGTATTCTCTAGAAGGTTTGTGAAGGAGGGAAAAAACAAGAGTGAATGTGGGTGTGGCTCTGCGTCAGGTTATTCGCTGATTATTACTGAACATTTAGCAGTGAATTGGTTGATATATTCCCCAGAAAGCTTGTGGCTGAAGGGAAAAAGGAAGAGTGAATGTGGATGTCAGTCATATTGTTAGGGTTCAGACAATGGGGAGTTTTAAAAGAAGATTAGACAAGTTTACGGATGAGGATGTAAGGTGGAATTAGGCAGCGGCACTTAAAGAGGAACTGCCACGAATAGGTCTAACAACCTCTTTGCAATTTCCCTCATTTTGTTATGTTCTTATTCGCCCATCATGACTGGACAAAGACGTGGTTACAGTTAAACGCGGATGGGCGGCACCGTGGACTTGTACTGCCGCTGCTGGGATTCTTGAGGTATAGGGCGGGGTCTTGAAACGCTTCGCTCTCTCGCCACGACTATTTTTCAGGGCTACAGAGCTTATTAGCGGGGTTTTCAAGAGTGTTTCTTCAGTGACTAATGTAGAAATCTTATCACTTTGCCTTTAAAACCGTAAAACACCTTAAAAAAAACTCATGCAGATTTCAATGAGACCTTTTGAAATAGCGGCGGTGTAGCACTGAGGGGTTTCAGGATACTGGTCTTTGCGTCGTCTGCTGCTGCACTACTGGGTCACCTTCGTAGTCTCATGAGATCCATTTCCAAAGCACTCTAGGATGATTAATGGGTCTTTCATAGTTTATTTCTTGTTTTTCTTTACTTTTTTTCTTTCTCTTCTTTATTGAGGGCGCAGGATTCTTGGTAAAACTGTGAACGTAAACACGAAAACACCCTCCTGCCCTCGAAACGTTCATTATTTTCTGCCTCTTGGTTTATTTTCCTTCTTTTCCCTTCTTTACTTCCTCCTCCCTCTTTGACGGTGCAGGAATCTCGGTAAACTGTCAGCGGAATTACGAAAACACCCTCCTACCGGCGAACTTTCAGCAATTTCCACCAGAGCATGAAAAAATAATAGATAAACAAGGGAGGCGAAGCGAGACACCGAGACGAGACACCGAGACGTTTGGAGTATGCAGTGCAGTGTTTCCCGCCTGCGTGCAATTACGAGTCACCTTACTTAGACCTTCGGGAATACTGAGAGTTAATAGACCAACTTCACCTTAATTAGTTTGGAATAGCTCTACAAATACGACCCCAGCAATTAGACATGATTGGCCACCACTACAAGATTATTATTGCTGGGAAGTTATTAGGAAAGACCTTGAGAGTGATGGAATAAAGACAGTTGGAGAGGCCGGGAGCAAGGCAGAAGAGGGGGAGAAACTTGGGAACGATATCATGCCCTTACCAACTTCTAAAAGCCTTTTGTGTTTTTTCCAGGTGAGTTGGCAGACGAGCAAACCGAGAGCCTGGTGTTCTTCCAGACTGAGAAATTGAGGTGAGGTGAGATGAAACAGGGAAGAGCAGTAGCAGGGCGGAGCTGGAAGGAGGCAAAAGAGGATGCGGTGAGGCGAGGTGAGGTAGGGCAGGGCTGGAAATACAGAGACATGACGGTAAGATGAGGTGAAACAGGGCTGGTGCTGGAAAGGTTAGGAAAAGGTGAGGTGAGGTGAAGGAAGCAGGGGAGGAAAGCGGCAGGGTGGTGCTGGAGAGAGTAGGAAGAGGTGAGGTGAAGCAGGGGAGGAAAGCGGCAGGGTGGTGCTGGAAAGAGTAGGAAGAGGTGAGGTGAGGTGAGGTGAAGCAGGGGAGGAAAGCGGCAGGGTGGTGCTGGAAAGTGTAGGAAGAGGTGAGGTGAGGTGAAGCAGGGGAGGAAAGCGGCAGGGTGGTGCTGGAAAGAGGCTGAAGAGGGTGAAGTGAGGCAGGATGGGGCGGGGGCGGGGCTGGAAAGAGGAGGGGGACAAAGGACTCTGCATTAAATTTTCAGGTGGAGAATTAAAGTATTTGCTTGGGAATCGTGTGCAGTTATATTCTTTGTTACTTCATGGGATGTTTTACGTGTAGATTTTAAGTTCCTCCACCTTATCCCAATCTAACCTAACTTAACCTAACCTAACCTAACTAAGTCTCATTCAACTGAAGCCTAACCTAACTTAATGTATCGTATAACACAACTTAACCTAACCGGAAACTAACTTATTTTAGCTGACCGTGTGCCCCCCAAAAATATATTCTGTTAATTATTGATCCCTACCAGCAAAACAACACACACACACACACACACACACACACACACACACACACACACACACACACACACACACACACACACACGCACACATCAAGACGAGTGGTGCTTTCTTTATGTACTTTTTCCAGAATTGAACCATTTACTGAACAGGTGAGTGCGTCTCTTTACCGTCGCCTGCTGGAAAGGAAATGGTTCGAATGGGATGGAGTGAAGTGAAAGATGCAAGCCTCCACTGGAATGAAGGTCTGCGTGGAGGAGGGGCACGGCTAGAGCGGATAACAGGATAAGGAGAAAAAAATGAAGGAAAGTGGATTGGAGGAAGCAAGCCGGAAAGGAAAAGGAAACTAGGTGGATTGGATTAGCCTGGCACACGAGAGAGAGAGAGAGAGAGAGAGAGAGAGAGAGAGCAGTAGCCCTAATTGAATTAAGATTAACAGAAAACGAAGAAAAATGAAATGAGAAGAGATGGGAAAAAGGCGAAACAAGAAAGTAAGGAAAAATAAAGAACACACTGTCAGAGAGAGTGAGTAAGTGTGTGTGTGTGTGTGTGTGTGTGTGTGTGTGTGTGTGTGTGTAGTAGCCTTAAATTGAATTAAGACGAACAGAGAAAGAAGAAAAATGAAATGAGAAGAGATGAAAAAAAGAGCGAAATAAGAAGAAAGGAGAACACATGATCAACGGGTGCGCGAGCGCAAGCGCGAAAGAGAGAGAGAGAGAGAGAGAGAGAGAGAGAGAGAGAGAGGAGAGAGAGAGAGAGAGAGAGAGAGAGAGAGAGAGAAAATCACCACAAACATGTTAATCGTTCAACTGGTGTCTAACTTTTTTAAATATTTTCCCCCACAAATTTAATGGATTCATCCTCGTTTTGACCAACTATTGATTCCGAGACGCCCCTGACGCTGCCAGCCTGATCCTGATCCTCGCCGCCCTCAGCCCGCGCCCCTCGCTAAGCCTCCCTCTCTCCCTCCTTCCCTGCTTCCCCGCCCCGGACTGGCTTTCCTTCATAACTCACATTTTCCCACAGCGGATAAGCTTTTCCCTTCCCCCCGGACTTTTTAAGAGGAAGGAAAGAAGGAAGGAAACAATCTTGCTCCCCCTCCTACCCTTCACACACACACACACACAAACTTGAAATACTGGTAAACGTACACGCGTAACCCATCTCTCTCTCTCTCTCTCTCTCTACGTGAGGGAAGAGGGAGGGAGTAGGGGGGAGCAATGAGTAGGGAGGTGTAGTAGTGTAGATGCGCGCGTGGAGGGTCGCCAGAGAGGAGATAGGTAGGGAGGGGACGGGGAGTGCCAGTGAGCCAGCTGATGAACGGGTGGGAGGAGGAGGAGGAGGAGGAGGAGGAGGAGGAGGAGGAGGAGGAGGAGGAGGAGGAGGAGGAGGAGGAGGAGGGCCGACTCTGACCTCTATCACACCACCACCATACACCACCCTCATCATGACAGTTGCCTACGTGAGGTAAATTCATCTCTTTCAACCAACACGTGGAGCATCGTTTCCAAAGGCTTCCAGCAGTGAGAATTAACTGACACCCCTTCCTGGCACGCTGAATGTGACTCGTGTTACTAGAATGAAACAGGAGATAGAGTCATGAAGATGCGTCGGTGGGAGTGTGCATGTGGCAGAGAGACGAAAGATTGGTGGCTACGCAATGGAAATTAAGAGAAGCGGTGTAATTTTTGTGGTGTATGTAAAAGTAGCAGTAAACGAGAAGAACAGGAGCAGGATACACTAAAGCTAGGATCCGTGAGTGGAAGTATTTGGCATAGAGGTGAAGACTGGTAGCTAGGCAGTAGTAAAGGAGTTCTGTGGTTATTGTACTGGGTGATGATAGGAGTAAACGAGAAAATGAGGAGATACTAAAGCTAGAGTCGTGAGGGTATGTTGGTGGAGGTGAGTGTCAGAGAAGTGAAGATTGGTAGCTAGGCAATGGAAGAGAAGCGGTGTGGTTCTTGTGGGCGAAATAGGAATAAATGAGAAGAAAAGGAACATGATATACTAAAGCTAGGGTCGTGAGGATGGGTTGGTGGGAGTGTATGACAGAGGTAAAGATTGGTAACAGGGCAATAGAAGAGAAGAGGTGTGATTCTTGCAGTGGGTGATGGTGGTAGCTGAGAATTAAAGTGCTAATACATATGAGAGCATGTGTTTTGTATGATGAGTAGGTACAGTTAGACGAGAAGAGGAATTAGTAACAAGATGATGATGTTAAAGATTTGGTTAGGTAATGGGTGGTGGTTGGAGAAAAGAGGGAATGAATGGCACATGGAGGGTGCTGAGAAAGGGATGCTGGTGGGGGCGGGAGGATTGTGTGGCGGGAGATTTATAGACTGACAAGACTGAGTGTCAGTGTGTATGCACGAGTTGGAAGCTTGGGCGGAGTTTGTGTGGTGTAAAAATCGGAAGGTAACAAGCCAGGGCGCAGGGAAACCCATTAGCGTCCCCTAAAGTTTTCTCCAACTGGCAGTGAGACTCTGACTATGCTGGTCCTCTCCTACGCTCTCTCGCCCGCCACAATCAACACGCGCTGTCCGCTGGCCTGAGCAAGGCATTGTGTTCCTAAGTCATGCTTTCATAAACAAGTAAGATAAAAGCTTCTTGTCCATTTTCGACTCTGCACAGGAGCTCTGCACGACGCAAGATGCTATGCTACTTACTGCTCGACGGAGCGTGCTGCCACCAGACAGACACCTGCCCCTGCGCCGCTCTCCAGACGCTGTTCAACACGTGTGTCGGCGATGCTTCAGGAACAGGTGTTATCAGATACCAGTGAACCTTATCAGAGATGTCCCAGATGCTGCATGCGGCCACCAGCACCACCATTCCCTGGACCACACCATTGCTGGATAGTGAGTGGGCACAGACAATGTAGGTCTCCCACCCCATCCTACCCAACCCGTTCCAGACCAGTCATGCGCCAGCCAACCCGACGGATTTAACATTCCAATAAAAACAAGCCTGGCCCGCACTAATGATGTGAATACAGCGTGGGCAAGGTAGCTGTAACATGTACCGCCACACCCACCCCCTCTCGCCAAGCTCACAGTATCGTGAACCCTTGCTCTGACCAGCCCACGGCACTCCCTCCCTCCCTCCATCCCACCCGCCGCACACCCTGCTCCTCCCCTCCCAGACTCAACGGCGGCAACCTTCCCTGTCTTCCCCTCTGCCTGCCGGCCTGCCTGCCTGCGTGGCGCTGCACTTGTTGGATCGATAACCCCGGGTCGGTGGCAGGCGGCACACTTCGCCGCCGCCGCCTCCACCACCACCGCGGCACTCGCTTCATCGTCAGCTGATCTCGCCGCTGATCAACTACCCGAACTCCGCTCAGCTAAAACCATACTCACCCACTCACCTGCAACGCCCCTGGTCTGCTTCACGGAGGCTGTAGGCACCGGAGACACAACACTAGCTAGGTGGGGGGTTAGGATCAAACAGGATGGAATATAGAACACCGTAAGGCTGCTGGGACAGCAACCAAGAGGCAATTTCACTGTATCCAGCGCACTCGTACACGCACACACACAGACAGACAGACACACACACAAACACACACACACAGACAGACAGACACGCACACACACAGACAGACAGACATACACACACACAGTTTACACATGCACGCCCCAGTGTTTGCAGGCCACACACAGGCCGCAGTACGGGGCTGTGATGCGTGAGGCTTGAGCCGCCACTGGTGGCCGGGCGAATTTACCCTCGCAGTCAGCTCTGCTGGGGTTCACTCACATACATTTGAATATTCTGAGTCTCAACATGCACACATTCACCTCACCACCACGCCACTCGCATACCACACCCGTCACACACGCCCTGGACCCACCTGTGAGTGCTGGCTGAAGGATACTGCGGGAGGAGGGTCCAATTCCTGAGTAAATCCGTGCTAGTAATCCTGAGCTGGAGTGAGGCACGGCGACCTCCTCACGGCCTTCGCTCCCACTCCGCCATCTTGTCTGGCCCACAACCGAGGCACAGACTTCACACTGCACTATTTTACTCACTTTTCGAACCTTTCTCACTAGATTTCAGGCCCCAACTTTTCCACACTGACAGCCTGCACCTTCACACACACTTTTCACTTGATTCCAGAGCGGGTAAACTCCTTGGGCTGGAGATATAAGGCGAAATGACGCGGAGCCCCACCAACACTGTGCACCGTCACTCGGCCAAGTACAGATTGACTGGAGTTTGGTGCGTCCACGCATGTCACGTGACTGTACCAGAGCCGGGCGCACCGCCAGCCAATCGGCGCACCCAGATCGCTTTCTAGGCGGGGCGAATCGCTCCATCCCGAGGAGTAATTGGTGGGTCGGACATGGGTGGAGCTACGGCTCTCCCGACCGCATGGTCATTGAGTGTCGACCCGGGGACTTCAATCAATGGGAGAATCGATAGGCCATCAGTGCTTATTGAGGCTCTCAGGTCGCCAGGTCGATAATGGTCAGTATAGGGGGCGTTCTTTCCCCCAGAGACCACTCAGCACCGTGCAAGGGTGCAGACACTGCATTTGAGACGATCAAGCCCTGAGGAGGCATCCACTCTTCTATTTCCCGCCACTTCGCCCATCAAGTGTTGAGCAGACCCGTCAAACTGAGCATGCCGAATGCCCAGGGTGCCAAGGTGCCATGCTTCTCGGCGGCGGCCACACGCTGCTACCCCTGCACTGCTTCAGCCTCGTTCCACATGAATAAGTCCGCCAGGATCAATATTGGAGACCAAGAAACGGTCACCCTCGCCCTTTTCCTCCTCAACACCGTGGACGCCTCACCATCACACCGCCTTTCTCCCTGCACTGCGCTGCACTGTTCTGCCACTGCATATCACCCTGCCAGGCCTTCACTAACATACACAACGTAATAACCATGCGAGATGCGCACGCACGCACACACACACGACAGTTGATCTCTGTAGGCCCGTCATTCCTTTCTGACACTCTCATAGTAATAACTAACGTGTACTTTCGGCAGTGGAGGCCCTGTTGCAGACTGGCGTAGCAACAGCGTGCACATCTATCCCCGGACGAGGCGGGGACTGTATGGCCGCATCACGTCATGGCCACGGGAGACTGGTGCCGCCCGACTGCTCAGCTCCCGTCCACCAACCCGCGGAGACACACACGTAACGCAAGGAGATAAAGCGATGTGCTGATAATACCATGGACCATGAGAGAGAGAGAGAGAGAGAGAGAGAGAGAGAGAGAGAGAGAGAGAGAGAGAGAGAGAGAGAGAGAGAATCTGTGTTTGGGGGGGAAGGTGTATCCTGGATGTCATGTGTCGGACTCCTGCTGGTGGCGAAGTTTTCGTCTGGTGGAGGCTTCACAGCTCATTTGTTCAGATCTCAAGGTTGAGCAGTGACCTTTCACACACCACAGACAACAAACAACCTCTTGGTCAGGAAGGACAGTAACCATCCACCCACTCTTCAACAAACCTGTCACTTGAACACAGCACGAACCCTATCTACCCTTTAAAATGTTGGTTAGGAGTATAGTAATCTGAAGATGGTAGCTATGGATACACCGCGAGGTAATGTTCCAAGATTAATTCCCGCCCCGCTCAGGTCACAAATGTTTTCATCGATAAACCAGCAGCAGTCGGGGCTCAGATGTGTGGTGTGTGGGGCGCCTCCACCTCTAAATCTGTGAGCTGCCTGTACTGTTATGATTACGAGTCCATCACATAATCAAGACAAGTGTGTGTGTGTGTGTGTGTGTGTGTGTGTGTGTGTGTGTGTGTGTGTGTGTGTGAGTGTGTGTGTGTGTGTGTTTGTGTGTGTGTGTGTGTGTGTGTGTGTGTGTGTGTGTGTGTGTGTGTGTGTGTGTGTGTGTGTGTGTGTGTGTGTGTGTGTGTGTGTGTGTGTGTGTGTGTGTGTGTGTGTGTGTGTGCGTAATCATATCATTTGATGTGTAGCTATCTTTTTTTATTTTCATTCTTTTAATTTCGCTCACGTATCAGTTATAAGAAGAGAAAAACTCCCTTGCCGGTCGTTGATATATTTTCTCCCTACTCATGAACAGGCAGTGACTTTCGCCCTCCAGGGGTCCGAGGAGGCAGGCAAGACTTTGATGATGATGACACAGGAGCGGCCAGGCATGTGACCCTCATCACACTGTACATGAAAGCAGCGGCGTAGCTCAACTGGTGCTCCGTCGGCCATCACGCCCAGAACCAGGGAGAGAAGAGCCACACAGACGCGTGGTGGTAAATATATCTTGGCCCGCCCCACCACGCTAGGCCCCCCCACTGCCCTTCTTCCACTTTAGAAGCAGCTCTCTCTCTCTCTCTCTCTCTCTCTCTCTCTCTCTCTCTCTCTCTCTCTCTCTCTCTCTCTCTCTCATACATACTTAGCATCTCATACCATATTCGTCACTGTTCCACACATCCCTGCAAGTGTTTCTGTAAATATATTCCGCCGTGAACATAATCTCTACATGTTATGGTCACGCACGCCGTTTTTTTGCTTTTATATCTTCCACGAGCGTTTTTGTTGTAGTTTTTGTGCCCATGATACAATAAGTCTCCTCCACACATGGCTTACTCTCTCAAATGTCTGACGCTCTCCTCTCCTTCCTCATGCTAACAGGTGCCAAATATAAATGTGTGGCTTTAGAGTGTCTGCGCATTAGTACAGTATGTCGCGGTATCTCTTTCCTTCCGTGCTTAAAGTATATGGTTCGTATTCTCAAACACTTCTGTGCGCTTCAGCTCCACTATTTCAAAGGGCTTTATTTAAATTTGCATAAGTTTTTAAAGGTCTTTTTTTACGGTTCTAAAGGCAGAATAACAAGATTTCCACATCATTAACTAAAGAAACACTCATGAAAATTCAGCTAATCATTTCTGTGGCCTTGGAAATTAGTCGTTGTGAGAGAGCAAAGCCTTTCAGAATACGGACCTACGATTTGACATGGTTATTATAATGTTTTTCTTACATGTAGAGTGCAGTATGCCAGTTTCTTATTCCCCCGAGTGTTCGTTTTCTAATTCCGTGCTTTTCTTCACCTTGGCTTTACGTGTGCCGAGTCTTCTTGCAGTTAACGCATTAGTTTTTCATGCCACAGTCTTCCAGTTCTTTCATGAATATAACAAATCTTATCTGCAACACAGCGTCACACTCCTGGACGTAATGCCGTTATGAAATTATGATTAAGCTCTTTCTGCACCGCCTCGTTTACAAATGCGTGACTCACAATCCTTACCACCACCACTTCGCTTCTCTACGCTGTGAAGTTAACCACTCATGCCATAAAAACGTCAAAACCAACACTCATCCCTAAAGCACAAGTACACCTCTGAACTTCATAAACGTGTACTGGACGCACGGTTATCCATTCTGGCAAGCACTAACCCATAACTCCATGCTCCAGTAACCTCCACGCGCCTGTGACTGAGCGGTCCTTTCACCAATGCACGATACACTGGCACGAGAGCACATCACAGCACAGCGCACCCACCACGCAGTACTGGCTAAAAGCACTTATAGTACCTTATGCACTTGGAGTAACGACAAATGGTGAACGCAAAAAAAAGACTCGAAAAGGAGCACTGTATGAAGGTCCGGCCTGTAATAACACGGCACTTGAATCAATCACTGCGTCCCTCCATCATCTTATCTCGACCGCCAGCTGTGACTCAGTGTTCTATAGATAGCCGCCGCTTGGAAGTGCCGCGCGTAATGCCTCCACCTGCACCTCAATAGTTACTGGGAGAACGAAGCTACAACATCCATGCACACCTTTTTTTTTATCGTTACACAATTATACAATGCAGGCTAACCATGAAGACGGTTTAATATCAGAGAGTGAGCCTGTCAGGTTTGGGAACGATGGGGATAATTGTGTTTATGTATGATGATAGCGTGAGTGTGTGTGTGAGACGGGAAGTGATGAGCGAGCGGTTTGCCAAGAAGTATATCAGTGTTTCTTTCAAAAGCCGCGCTGAACGGAGCTTAGATTACGTGACTGTGCTTGTCTTCAAGTGCAAGGAACTGATTTATTGCTTCAGGGAGTTTCAAGAGAGGAAGGCAGTGAGAGGCGAGTAATACTAAAGTTATGTGAAGGGAGAGGAGAGGAGAGGAGGTACTTGTGGAGTGATAAGGGAAGAAAAGTAGGAAAATAGAGAAGTGTGTTGAGGGAGATATAGACCAGTGCTGTGTGTGTGTGTGTGTGTGTGTGTGTGTGTGTGTGTGTGTGTGTGTGTGTGTGTGTGTGTGTTTCATTTTCTGCGTTTAGTAATTATCCATAGGAATATGGATAATTACTAAACGCAGAAAATGAAAGGAAACAATTCAACAGCGCGCGCGCGCGCGCACACACACACACACACACACACACACACACACACACACACACACACACACACACACACACACACACGAGAGAGAGAGAGAGAGAGAGAGAGAGGGGGGGGGGGGCTCCAATAAACAACATACACTATCCATAGGAGCTACCACACACAGACAACAAATAAGACACATCATACAGAGGTTATATTCACGTACATCTGGATTAGGTATTTCTGGGTCCGTATTTAGAAACGCTTTGTTCTCTCACCACGAGTATTTTCCAAGGCCACAGAGATAAGTAGCTAGATTTTCAAGACATTTTCTCCTTATATCTTGCCACTCCATCAATAGAACCATACAAATAACCTTAAAAAACACGAGCATCTTCAACTATACAGCCTTTGGAAAGTAGTGATGGTGAGAGAGCTATCCGTTTCTGAATAAGGGATAATGACGCTTTAACTTCTATTTCCCTCGAAACATTCCAGGTGAGGGTAAAAAAGTCGAACTGCGCTGGAGACTTAATCCCTTCAGTAATGGGACACATTTTTACTGCGAGTATTAGTTGTGATTAGACTATTTTATTGACTTTAGGAAGAGTCTATGGAGGTCAGAAGATCAATGGTGGTAATATGTACTATTCTGATCCCGACATGAGTTTCCGAAGCAGAATGATAAGCAGAACAAATATGAAAATGCTTCTCCGTACTGAAGGGGTTATTATCAATGAGTACTCTCTCAAACGTTCACTCGACGTCAAAATGAAGAAGCAAGTATAGCATTCTTACAGGTTTTGATTTGACATAGTAACAGCAAATAAATGAATAGATAAAAGCAAAAACCTATCAACTCATAAATAACCGGATTCAAAACTATAAAAAATGACACTATCAGGTTCAAGCAAAAGCTAAAAGTAGGTTTAAATGTACAGATTTAAATACCGGATGTGGTCGATATATTAACAGAAAATTATAAACCTCTGAACTTACAAAACAGGATTCAAAACCATTAGGAAGAACGCGATCAGGTTCCGGAGCGTTTAGATAAAAGGTTTAAGAACACAGATTTAAATGCTGCACGCGGTTGACACTTCACATATTAACCGCCTTCACTGGTGGGACACATTTCTATATTCATTTTAGTTATCATCGGACGCTTTATACAGCTCCAGAAACTCATGTGGGAATTCAAATAGTATAGACTCTGACCATTAATCTTCTACCTAATATCAAGAAAATCGTCTAAACATACAAAAAAACTCGTGATAAAAATGCGTCCCAGTACTGAAGGGGTTAATAACAAAACCTCTTAATTCAAAATATGATCGGAACCTAAACCATTAAGAAAGACACAATCAGGTTCAAGAGGTCCCCACAACATAACGCAGTATTATAAGGGCAGGGAATTAAGCTGATGACTGAAAAGGTAACACCACCCAATCGCTGCTTCCTAACTGGACTTCTCGTGTATCAGAATGGAGATCCTCTGAGATAATAATTGTTCCCCGCGCAGTGTTTGATAACGCAACCGATCTCAGGAATTCTCGCAGCGTGCACGCCCTCGCAACGTTCAATATTCTACCTATGTGTGCTTCCTTGGCGTTGCATTTATCACTTTTCCTGCGACTTGCTTCATCTTCATTATCAACAAACCACCATCGAGATCTTGCGGCGTAACTCGCTACTAACTGAGAGCTTTCCATTAACTAAAGACTGTTCAATATACTCTTTTTAATTATCTTTTCTATCTTTCTTGTCGATTTTTGTTAGGATTTCGCTGTTTTAGGACTGTGTTGTGTATATCGCAGTGAAAGAGTTAAGTTAACGTCTGAAGTATATATTTTTATTTAATTCTTGGGCTACATGAATGTGTTAACCCTTCAGTACTGGGCCGTGTTTTTATATTTATTCGGCTTATTAATCGGCGACTTTACACACCTTCAGAAACTCATGTGGGGATTAGAAATAGTATTCTGACATCAATAAACTCTTTCTAGTGTCAATAAAATCGTCTAATCATACCTAAAACTCGTGTTAGAAATGTGTTGGAGTCTCTCTCTCTCTCTCTCTCTCTCTCTCTCTCTCTCTCTCTCTCTCTCTCTCTCTCTCTCTCTCTCTCTCTCTGGTAAAATATAAAGATTCAATACTGCTGAAAAATAACCATATACGTGCCATGCGTTGCAAAATCTCAATAAGCCGTAGACCAATGAACGTAACACTATAATAACAAATAACTGGTAACCAAGAAAAGCTTACACTGAGAACACAAATATTTTGCTATACCAACGCAATCAGGTTTTAAGCCGCGTGGTTTGAGGAAGACGGAGAATGAGCAATGCGGAAGGTAGAATAACTGTAAAATCACTGTCCCTCGCTCTAACATCTCATCACATACAGTCACAGATAAAATCCGGTTCGCGTTCAAATGAATCCCTTCAGTACTGGGACGCTTTTTTATATTGATTTTGCTTATTATTTGACAATTTTATAAAGCTTCAGAAAACTCATGTTCAGTTTAGTCCCGCTTATTCTGCTTCTTCTATATCTAATATATAAAAATAGTGAGAAGAGAACGGCAAGATTACACAAGCAATGGCTGCTGAAAGATACACAGAATGGAGATCAGGGAACGTCGTGAATTAATGAGGTGATACGGAACGTAGGAATAAAGAAAATAAAGAAAAACAAACAAACAAAGCCCGAAAAGAGATTATAATCTGTACATGCAGCCAGTACGATCATCACAAACAAATTCATTTAGAAAACATAATATATCTCTCTTTACACCAAATTCACTTGCATTACTGACGAGAATATAATGCAAACACAGTACTGACAGCAAGGTAGTGTTGGATCTTCTCTCGCGCAAATATAGGAAAAAATTAACCCCATCAGTACTGGGACGCATTTTCACATTTATTTTTCTAATCAGTTGTCGGTTTTATACAGCTTTAGAAACTCGTGTGGGGATTAAAATTTGTATAGACTCTAACATTAATTCTCTGACCTTCATAGACAATTCCTGTTGTTAATAAAATCGTCTCAGCACACCCTAAATTCGTGGTAAGAAGGTGTCCCATTACTGAAGGGGGTTAACCACACACACACACACACACACACACACACAGTCCCAGTATTTAACCAGTGAATATGTTCCTTCACTTATAAATACGCAAACCAGTGCCTTTATTTCTGTCACTTAGCAGACTCGTAGCAGGCACCTTTGGACAGACTGCACTTCAAATTTTATATTCAAATTTCTATATGTGACTGGACTATACCGTTTATGTTGAGTCGTAGTAAGACAAATGAGTGTAAAGATGGTAAGGAAAAAATATAAGCTGCTGCTGTTCTTTCCATGTCTGTCACTCACTCTCTGAAGAAGACGTTCTGTTGAAACGTTGGAGTAAAGAGTATCCCTGACCCAGCCCAAGTTTTTCTTTACCATCTTTACACTTATACTGTTTATATTCAAAATCGAAATATATGACAGCACAGTACCATGCTCATTACATACATCTTTAAATCCCACTGTCTCCAGCTACACTATAAAGACATCACTTCATCACACATCACCACACCGGCTAGCATGCATTGTTCTTTGGCTTAATTTGAGGACTCTCCGTTTCTTCTTTACCTGTCTGCTATGATGATGGTTCCTTTAGATCTCATACGATTAATCCCTTCAATACCGAGACACATTTTTGGGGTGTGATAAGATGATTTAATTGACGTGAGGAAGGGTCTAAGGAGGTCAGAAGATTAATGGCCAGAGTCTCTTCTATTTCAATCCCTACACGAGTTTCTGCGGCTGTGTAAAACCGACAAATAATGAACCGGATAAATATGAATACTGAATAGGTTGATACATACTTTGAGTTCAGTACATGTCAGGTTTTTTACCAGTAACTTTCGGATGTTCTTATGTATCTGTAATTGTTGTTGTGATCAATAATAAATAATCTATACTTCTCCCAACAAATATTAGAAGGTATGAATTACTTATTGCTTCTTTTTATTTTGTCATTGTAGCTTTGAATTTATTTCAGTAGTGTGTAATAGTGAAATGTAACAGAATACTGAGCATCTAAAAGGCATGTTGATGTG
>CM035181.1:12777468-12779968 GCA_020233015.1 Callinectes sapidus
GTCAACCATCACAGCACAGCCACCATGGGCTGACCACGCCAGCGTGCTTGTGGCTGTAATGATATAGAAAGTTTTAATTACTGGAAAAAAATATATACTCCTAGATCCTAAACAAAATGTGTAAGAATCTGACACAAGGCAAAAATAAGTCATCAAAAGAACATTATGTCTTCTAAGGAAATGAAGTTACATTCCATGAAGGTGTCTTTTTAGAATGGGGGCATATCAGCTCTCAAAAAATGGTTTACATGAGAGAGAGAGAGAGAGAGAGAGAGAGAGAGAGAGAGAGAGAGAGAGAGAGAGAGAGAGAGAGAGAGAGAGAGGCGGGATGGGTGCCGGTCTTCCATTGAACGGTATCAGTTCGCAGCCTCTCCACTCAAAACAAACCAGCTAGTAAGAGGAAGGAAGCCAAGAGGCGGCCTGACCTTGGCGGCAGCGCCCAGGAGGGAGCAAGGCCTGCATGGTCGGGCTGCCGGTCACCTGGCACGCCGCGGGAGCTCTAAATAGCACCACCAACAAATAATATCCACTGTGGCCAGGAGCGACGCCCTCTGCCCGTCCGTCACCTCGGGTCTATAATTACCTTTGCTTGCCATCAAGACCACCTTCGTGTTCCATGGGTGTTGGCTGCTCTCTGAATTGTTTAAATGGTGACATGTTAGTGGAGAAGGGAGAGTACATTGGTCCCCAGCACGCCACCAGCCACCCGTCACCATTGTCCATCGCCGCCAATACGGAAAGGACCACCCGTAACCGCCACTCCGCTTCCATGAAAAAGTAAACGAGTGGCAGCTGCATATGTGTCGTAGAGCGGAGGGTACAGTACATACAGGGCTGCTCGGGCTGGTCGTATAGAGTCGTAAGGGTTCCTACAGCCATTTTCTTTACTTGGCTGTATTATGAAATCTAGAGAAGCATTAGTACTTTGTCTTTACCGACGGAAGAAGCAGTTCAAGAGTGAAGGGGGGGAGGGGGGCTTGGTTTGGGTTCAGAGTGTCAAGTTTCATGTCGCAAAATTTCACTATATTGTAAAATGTGCCGTATGGTTCATCATTGTCTTCAAACTACAACACCTGTTTGTAATACTGTACGTAGAGCAGCTGCTGGTGTCACCCGAGACTGCAGCTATAGACAGTGAATTTCAGACACCAGTGTTGTACATCAAGGAATCATGACCTCCACGACCACGACTGTGGTATCTCACCGTTCTCAACGAAACATCTCAACAGTCAACTGAATATTGGTGGGGATCATCATGGCAGTGGTAACGCTGATGACTGGTGGTGGTGGTGGTGGTGGTGGTGGTGGTGGTGGTGGTGGTGGTGGTGGTGGTGGTGGTGGTGGTGGTGATGATGATGATGATAAAAGATAACAGTAAGATAATGATAATAACAATCACTAATAATGTTACTATCATTACCATCATGATGACTATTACAGTCTTTATTTTCATCATTATCACTATCATGTATGATATACTTTCTCCGATCATTACGGTATACATCTGTAAGTCGATCACAGCTGCGGTGTCCGAGTGGTTAAGGAGATGGACTCGAAATCCATTGGGCTCTGCCCGCACAGGTTCGAATCCTGTCCGCAGCGCAAACAAGGAAAGGGCGAAGGCCTGTGGTTGCCGTCCTTATGCTGTTTTCTTGTTAATTTGTGTGTGTGTGTGTGTGTGTGTGTGTGTGTGTGTGTGTGTTTGACGAGTTAAGCACAAACGCATTGACGTTGGATGTTCTGGGTCAAGTACCTTCCTGTTTACCTTCTGATCACACACCAAGCTCTTCAGATTTTAGTAAAGTTTGGATCCATGTATCTATGTGAAACTGCATTTTCCACGCTTGCTGCAAGAAAGACCAAGTACAGAAACCGCCTGAACGTTGAAGGAGACTTACGTTGTGCACTCTCAAATATTCGCCCCCATATTAAAAATTTAGTTGCTAAGAAGCAGTGTCAAGTATTTCACTAATCATGTATACATCTGATAGCATTGAAACTGTCAAATAACTCACAAATGTAATTCATGCTTTAAAAAAAGGATTAAAAAGGCGTTATTTTTCGATTTTCTTTTTAGATCTGGGAGTGAAATTTTTCAACATATGTAAAGGGGGGGGGGGAGGCCACTAAAGGAAAAGTACTGTTCCCAGAGGGGGCGTGGTAGCAGAAAGGTTGGGAACCACTGGCCTAGCATTTTACTTCCAGGCTGTTGCGTGCCAGACGCTGAAATACAAAAGATACAAAGAAAGAATTGCTGAAATGAGCGAATAAAGGATCTTGAAGGGTAAGACATCTTTGGGTGTCATGCGTTGCTTCAACAGAAACCCTATTTTCAAATTTTGTTTCCATTTTCTGTCACGCATTTTCTTAGATTTATGACATTTCAGCCACTCTAATGAGTGAAAGATGAACGTCCACCATCTTCTTGTGATCCTATCTATACGCATATATTCTCTTTCATAAAATAAAGGTTCATAATCAACGATCAAATACATTTATA
>CM035181.1:12784968-12810996 GCA_020233015.1 Callinectes sapidus
GTCAGTGTATCACTGTCACACAATACTTAACAAGTTAATATCTTCATTTTACTTTGTCAAAAAAATATATATATATATATATATATATATATATATATATATATATATATACATATATAAATGAATAAACAAGCAAATAAATAGATAAATAGATAAAAAGCAAAATAAACAAGTAAACAAGTGAAAAAACATAAAACTTTTTGAGAATGTGCACTACTTACAGTGAGTCATGCACTGTGTGGCTGTCTGGTGTAGAAGGCTTTGGATTCAGGCATTCCTTCCTATCCCGTCACGGTCACTGGGCACCTATGATGTGTGAAAATATTCTAAAGCTAGCAGCACTCTTCAAACAAGATCCTCATTACAAGGCTAACATCCTGAAATCATCATAAAGCCATTCAAAATCATGATAAAATGGAGTAAATAATCAGTCAAAGCATACCACCAAACTATTCAGTGCACTTTTTCAACATAAACATAAAATATCAAAAGGTATTAAGGGCATCAGAGAGAGAGAGAGAGAGAGAGAGAGAGAGAGAGAGAGAGAGAGAGAGAGAGAGAGAGAGAGAGAGAGAGAGAGAGAGAGAGAGAGAGAGAGAGAGAGAGAGAGAGAGAGAGAGAGAGAGAGAGAGAGGGGGGGGGGGGAAGCGTGAGCAATGCATTAAAGCTTAAAATGCAAAAAATAAAGCCATGCAAAATAACAAATACGGTGAGAATGAAAGGATTAGACCATGATAGGAAGGTTTACAAGAGCAACAATGGAATTACTTTTGTTTTAGCCCTGCTGTGAGGAGAGATCTTTAGAAAGGGAACCAGTTAAAGATGTGCAGAAGTCTTCCACTCTCATAATTACATCTGGTACTTAGACCTGGCAGCTGTCAGTCAAGATATAGTCCCACGCATTTATCATTTTCATAAAACATTTCTCACGTCACTCAACATCACTGACATGCAGGAGTGAGTTTCTTGTAGCTTATTACAAACTTAAGATACACTGGCTAAAGTGTCCATCACCACCAAGGAGGATTAAGGTGGATGAAGCATGAGTTCTGTCTAAGTGTTTCATAGTTTATGTGACTTATGTGTCAATGTTTCAGCTGGACGACTCTAATAAATAAGTTATTCAATCTAACATCTGCATTGTGTCCCTTCTTTCAGTATTTTGGGTTGAATTATAATTTTGAAGAAATAAAAATATCAATTATCACTGTAGAAGAAACTTGGGATCCATATTAATTTCTCTACTTTCCTTTTCAGCTTCATTAAGTACTGATGAAAATTTTGAATTAATCATTACAGTTCTGGTTATAATGCACTATTTTTAGTAATCTTGTGAAAAACAATATTTCAGGAAACTTATGGATATGATTTGACACAGAGAAATTAAGGAAAAGGTAAAGCTGTGGCATATACTGTACCAGTATTGTAGGTGGTGGATGAATATGAAAGCACTGTTTGCCTTCAGGTAATAATGAACATGATGACAGTCATATACATCAAATCTAATAAATTACAGATAGAATATTAGTTTAAGATCAATCATTAAAAACTCAAATGTGGCAGTAAAATATGGAAAGTGGTGTCTACTTTTGCAAAATAGGCTAAGTAGGAAGTACCAACTTCAGTTATCTCCCTCCAGACAAGTATTCTTCACTTCAATATTTATGGGAGAAAGAACTCTGGATATATATGATGATAGACATTTTATTTGTTGATGGTTACCAAGTGCATACAAATGTACTTACTTGTAATTCCTAGCAGTATTAAACAAAGTTCTGGAAAATAACACATGAAGGCTCCTTAAATATTACCAGCTCCTTGTAATCAAAAACTTGCTGATACTGTCAGTCACCATTATCTTCTTCCTCAGGACAGCACTGCAACACAAAAGATATTTATTGTTAACTAATGCATTCTAGCACAATTAGAAATGAATGGCTCCTCTACAATCACAGCAAACTGATAAAGCATATTCTTATACATATTCCTGACTATTTTTCCTTTTTATGTTCAGTTTCCCTTGTTTACTTAAGCTGAGAAGGTGGCTGCTAATGAAGGACTTTTGCTTCTGACACTCAGAAAATGTTACCCCAAGTGAATATCCTTCCTACTTACAGACCATGGGCAGGATTCAAACCCATGCACCTGAGGGCACATCGGTCTCCATAGCGCCCATGGTTCCACTCTCCTATGGTAGCCCCTCTTGCATTCTTGAATATATTTATCTCAAATCCAAATTCCTTAAACTCTAATATTGTCTAAAAATGCAGTGACAATTAATCTACGGCAGCAAATCCATCCAATCCATCCAAATTTTTACTTGAAATTATGCCATTTTTCTCAAAATTTCAGTCTCATAAATTACTCTATTTTATTCCTCACAGTGTGCTATGATATTGATTTTCTAGAATTTTCAACAGTAATTTTTAGGATTGTTCTTCTCAAATTCATCTCAGAAAATAAATAAATTTGTCTACCAGTTATCCTATCCAACTTTCTTTTTGGTAATAGTATTTCAAAAGGAACTTTTACTTTATCTTATTTTACTCCCTTGGCCTTTCTCAATAAGGAAAAAAAGAAAGAAATAAGCAGAATGATTTCCTGTGTCCAATGTCATCTCTATACTGTTCACTCTGCCATCTCTTGCCATGGTAAATCCTGAAACACTGCCTTATTCTAAATTTCATCTCTGTGTGTGAACTTCTCAGGGCAACACTGATATCCTAAGCAACTGGCCACCACTTTAATCTTGCAAAGCAGCACTTATGTTAGTATGAACATGTTATGCCTTTACAAATTACAGGTTTTCATAAGACAATAACATCACTGCTCACAGAAAGATTACAGTCAAGATATATGTAATCGACTTTTGAGTATTATGGCCAAGGAGCTCCAGCATTACTTAATATATGCCAAACCTATAGTTAACTTTTCCTTCTTCCTTCCTCACTCACAAAATACTCAATGAAGCAGACATGATGACTCTCTGTTCTGATCATGAACTGAAGACACAGAAATCCCCGGGCATCCATCCTCACAGAGACCTTCAGGGCAGCAGCAAGGGGCTTGACACTGGGCTTGATCAGGGACAGCCTGTACCGCTGCTTAATTGTTTGTTTGCACTCAAAGTGTTCCAGCATCTCGCTCTCCATTGAAATTTCTGTCTGAAATTATAATTTCAATTATGTACTTTTAAGCATAGCTGATAATACGTTCTAGTTCATAATCTCAAAACATTTAATACTTGACATTTGAGAAATACTCACTGACAGCAATCAGTATTTTTACACATAGTATTAACAATGAATCCAAACAATAATACATACTTATGTTATATGCTTGTAGTGTACCAATATCATTGTACATACTTCCATATTCTTCTCTGTGCTTTACAGAGGAAGGGTTGCAACAGAAGCCTCATAGATCTCATACAGTATTATTCTCCAAACATCTCATTTCATTTGTGTGTGTGTGTGTGTGTGTGTGTGTGTGTGTGTGTGTGTGTGTGTATTTTCCTGGTTGTATTTAACTAGTTGTGTCTTATGGGGGAGAAGCTATGCTCGTACTGTCCCATCTCCATAACTACTTTCATTTAACACTTTCTCATAACTTTGAATGTTGTTGGCACACACCACATCACCCTCCAATCCATTCCACAACTTGGTGCTTCTATGCAGAAGGCCAAACTTCTTTATATCTCTTCTACAGGTGGTAGATCTTATTTCCTTCCATGTCCTCTTGTATCTCTCTCACTAAATGCAAGTAGGTGTTCTCTGTCTAACTGTTCCATTCCAGTTGACAATGTGTACAATGCAATCATATCTCTTCTTTCCCGTCTCTCTTCCAAAGTTGGAAGTTGCATCCTGGCCAATCTCTCTTCATAGAACTGATCTTGAAGTTCTGGAATCATCTTCGTTGCTGCTCTTTGAACACTTTCCAGTTTCCTGATGTGCTTTATGCTCTAGTTCATGAGGTGACCAAATTATTGCTGTGTACTTTAATCTGGGGCATATCATACCCTCTCTCATCATACCCTCGACCAGAAAGGTAAAGGCAATTCTAATGTTCTTCAATAGCTGGAGGGTTTCATCTATCATCTTGTTAATATGCTTTCCTGGGGAAAAGTCTTCTGGGAATATCACCCATAGATCTTTTTCTTCTGGTGACCCTTTTATCATCTCATGTCCCAGCTTATAACTGTAACTACATCTTTTACTGTTTTTACCAAACTCAATCTTTTTGGACTTCCTAGTGTTGAATTCCATTTGCCATTTAATGCTCCAGTCATGAATCTTGTCTAGATAATTTTGTAGATCCTTACAATCACCAATAACTTTCATACTACACAGAAGTTTTACATCATCAGTAAAAAGACTCACATAGCTTTTAAAATTCTCAGCCATGTTGTTTATAAAAACAGCGAACATGACAGGCGCAAGCACCAACTCCTGTGGTACCCAGCTGGTTACGATGTTCCACTCTGATGGTTGGTCCCTTATTACCGTTCTCATTTCCCTGCCTACCAAAATGCCATTCCTACAGTTTCCCTGAACACTACCCATTTTTTCCAATTTCCTGAACAGTCTTTTGTAGCGCACCTTGCCAAAGGCTTTCTTCAGGTCTAAGAATAAGCCATCTACCCATCCACCTCTCTCCTGTATAATTTCCATCACTCTTGAGTAGTAACACAGCAAATTTGTGGAGCAGGATCTACCCTTTCTAAACCCATACTGATAATTTGTAAAGATTTTGTTATCTTCCAGAAATTTAGACCATTTGTCTTTAATTATTCTTTCACATAATTGGGCTACCACACTCATCAAAGATACTGGTCTGTAATTCAGTGGCTTTTGTGCATCTCCTCCTTTGAAAATAGGCACAATGTTTGCCCTCTTGCAATCCCTTGGCACTCTTCCTTCTTTTAATAAAATACAAATAATATTGTACAATTTGTCCACTAGTTGATTCCTGCTCTCTTTCACTAACCAACCTGATATTCTGTCTAGTCCTGTGGGCCTCCTTCCATTCAAGGTCTTTACAATTTCATCCACTTCCTTTACTGTAATTTGAGTATCTTCCATTGCCTTGAATTCCTGTGGCCTTTCAAATTCAAGATCACTTGTGAAAACTTGCTTAAAACTAAATTCATCACTTGTGCTATATACTTAGGGTCTTCATACACCACCTCATCTACTCTTATTTTATCAATAATTTTTCTGGCCTTCATCTTGCTTTTAACATATCTAAAAAGAGTTTTGGTTTGTCTTTCCACCTGTTTATTACATCCCTCTCAAAATTCTTTTGCTCCTCTCTTAGGGTGGTCATAAACTTGTTACCTGCTTGTTTATGTTTATTCCACAGATTTATTCTTTTGCTTCTCCTCAACCTATTCCATGCATCTTCCTTCAAAGGTCTTACAATTTCACATTTTCAGTTAACCCATTCATTTTTTCCAATCAACCTTACCTTCCTTTTAGGTACAAATCTCTTTTCTCTTTCTCTATATATTTTAAGGAACACATCCCATTTCTTTTGAACACTTGGTTTTGAAGAACGCATCCCAACTCTTCTCTTCAAAGAACCTTCTTACTCTATCAAAGTCAGTCTTGCTGTAGTTTAATCTCATCTTATAGTGGTCTTTAATTCTCTTCTTCTCTGTTTCCTCCCCAATTGTAAACTCTATAGTGACATGGTCACTCGTGTGTGTGTGTGTGTGTGTGTGTGTACATGTTTGTGTTTGTGTATTTACCTAGTTGTATTATACAGGGTTCCAGCAGGGCTCATAATGTCCTGTTTCCATATCTCCAACATTTCCTTGAATTTATTTATACTGGTTGCTGTAACAACCTCCTCTTCCAGGTGTCCACAATTCTATGTGGAAAACTGTACTTTCTTCTGCCCTCTAAACACCGACTCTTTTTGATCTTCCTTGAGTGTTCTTTCTGGTTTCTTCCTCCATCACCACCAGATTTGAGTTGTCCAGCTTTTCAATGCCATTTGCTCTCTCATATAGAGTTATTAGATCTCCTCTCTCTCTCTTCTATCTTGCAGAGTTGGTAGCCCCATTTTTTTTAATCTGTCTTCATTTCATATGTTAGCTCCCTCCTTTCTGGTACCATTTTTGTGGCAACTCTTTGGATCCTTTCTAATTTCCTTATATCATTTTTGGCATCTGGTGACCACACCACAGTGGCATATTCCAACCTCAGACGTATCATACTGGTTAGAATTTTTTTTCATCATGTCCTTACCCATGTAGTGGAAAGCTACCCCAATGTTGGTTAATGTTCTGTATGTTAATCCAAACAGTTGATTTATATGCCGTTCTGGGCTGAGTGTATATTGTATCACCATCCCTAGATCTTTTTCTTCCTTGGTTTTATCCCATCTTGTAGCTCCATTTTGGCCTTGTTTTGCTTTTGGCTAGCTCCATCACGTGACATTTCTTTGCATTGAAATCCAGTTTCCACCTCTTACTTCATTTATCAATCTTGTTTGTATCTCCTTGTAGCTCTCAACAGTCATCAGTGTTGTTAACAACTCTCATCAATTTGGCGTTATTTCCAAATAGGTTCATATAGCTGGTCATGCCACACTGCATATCATTTACATATATCTGGAACTTTATGGGTACTAAGACTGATCCCCTGTGGTACTACACTTATTACATTTCTCCAACTTGAAGTTGCTTCCCTGATTACAGTTCTCATTTCTCTATCTTTCAAATAATCTTGCATCAATTCTAATACTTTCCCTCTCAGCCTACCTACATGTTTCAGTTTCCATAAGAGTCTTTTATGCAGAACTCTAACAAATGCTTTTTTGATATCTAGGTAGACACCAACCATCCATCCCTCTCTGTTATCGATTCCTTCCATTACTCATGTATAGAAACTTGGTAGGTTCGTCACACATGTTTTTCCTTGTCTGAATCTGAATTGCTTATTAGATATAACTCAATTGTCTTCCCAATATCTTACCCATTTCTCATTAATTAGTATCTCACAGATTTTGCTGACAACAATTGTTAGTGACACAGGTCTATAATTTAGTGGGTCAGGCTTCTTTCCTCCTTTGTAAATGGGCACTATGTTCCACTGTTGTAGTACCCTCCCCTCCTCTATAGAGCTGGTAATCACTTCCCAAATTGGCTGTATTAGTTGTGTGGGTGTGTGTGTGTGTATTTACCTAGTTGTATTATACGAGGTTTGAGCAGGGCTCATAGTGTCCTGTCTCCATATCTCCATATATCCAACATTTTCTTGAATTTATGTATATTGGTTGCTCCTCCTCTTTTAATCCATTCCAGGTGTCCACAATTCTATGTAAAAAACTGTACTTTCTTCTGCCCTTGAAACACTGACTCTTTTATATTCCTTGAGTGTCCTCTCATCTGTCAAGTTTCTTCTTCCATCATCACCAGGTTTTGCATGTCCAGCTTTTCAATACCATTTACTATCTTACATAGAGTTATTAGATCTCCTCTCTCTCTTCTATCTTGTATCCTGTCTCCATATCTAAATTTATCCAACTTAATCTTGAATGCATGCAAACTATCAGCCTCAACAATCTCTTTGCTCAATCCATTCCACACATCCACTGTTCTGTGAGGAAAGCTGAACTTTTTGACATCCCCTGAGCATTGACTTTTTCCAATCTTTCTCGAATGTTCTCTTGTATGTTTTGTTTAATTTGTTACCAACATCACTAGGTCCGTTCTGTCTATCATTTCTTTTCCTTTAACTATTTTAAACATCATTATGAGGTCCCCTCTTCCTCTTCTATCTTGCAGTGTTAATAACACCATTTCCTTCAGTCTGTCTTCATATTCCAAGTCTCTCAACTCTGGTACCATTTTTGTGGCTGTCCTCTGGATCCTCTTCAATTTGTGTGTGTGTGTGTGTGTGTGTGTGTGTGTGTGTGTGTGTGTGTGTGTGTGTGTACACATGTGTGCACGTGTGTGCTTGCATATGTGCAGGTATTCACTGTCATGGTCACCTGCCAGTCACCCAGCCAGCCTTTTCCCTAAGGAGTAAGCTCAGAGCTCATAGAACAATCTTCGGGTAGGGCTGAAACCACATCACACACTACACACCAGGACAGCAAGGCCACAACACCTCGAGTTACATCCTGCACCTACTTGCTGTTACATGAACAGGGGCTAGATACACATTAAGAGGCTTGCCCATTTGCCACTCAGGATTTGAACCCAGGAAATCTCAGTTGTAAAGATGAGCATGATAACCACTACACTACACGGTGTGTGTGTGTGTGTGTGTGTGTGTGTGTGTGTGTGTGTGTGTGTGTGTGTGTGTGTGTGTGTGTGTGTGTGTGTGCGTGTGTGCAGGTGTGTGCGTGTGTGCAGGTGTGTGCGTGAATAAGTGTGTGGGTGGGTGTGTGAGGAAACTATTTTCTGGAAGTGGCATTTGAAAAAGTTTTTTAAAAAATGTTTTTTCCTTGCATTCAACTGAATTTATCACTGATGCATGTGGTAATATGTGACTAAGTACCCTACCAATCCTAACTTCACTCAATAATGTTCATGTGCCACTTATAGATACTCTCATAAACATATATCCTGATGATCAAAACTGTGTAATATTAATAAGTAAGTTTAAGTGTATAAAAAAGAAGAAAAAAGCCACTAGATCCACTCCTGACCTGACTGGTGCCATAGTTGCCAAAGGTGGAGACTCTGAAGTATGGAGCATCGGGGGACATCAGGATCTCTACCATCTCACTTGTGACATCCAGGTCACTGAACACCTCCTTCAAGCACTCTGACCGCATGATGATCTTGTTTATCACTCCTGAAGGAACAAATCTGGTAAGTACATAACACTACTATAAAGTAAGTATATCTTAAAACTATAACCCTGAAATAATATATCACAGGAGCCAGTACTGAATACCTGAAGATGTTTACATGTACATTTGGGCAAGTAGCTGAAGCAAAAATATCTAAATGTACTAAAGTATGTTTGTCTGTCAGGTACACTAATGATAGTAATGATGCTTTTAAAGAAGTGAAAAAAAAACAGGAGATGAAACAATAAAAACTAATTAATCAAGAAAAACAGCAAAGAAATTATTGTGTATGGATGTAATGTGTACTAGATCCATTACATTCTTAAATCCTGGAGAGAGAGAGAGAGAGAGAGAGAGAGAGAGAGAGAGAGAGAGAGAGAGAGAGAGAGAGAGAGAGAGAGAGAGAGAGAGAGAGAGAGAGAGAAACTACTGTGATGTTCGTCCTCAAACTTTAATACAAAAATCTCTACTTACTAGTACTGTACCCACACAACTCATCCTTACATACAGTATTCCTCATATCCAGCTTTCCCCATCCTTCCCTCTTAAATACTTTGATTCTTTAAGTCTCAAACTCTAATAATTTTCTGTTTCCTAATAAATCTTCCACTCTAAGATTAACATGGACTTTAATACAAGATGGTTTTGTCCCTCACATTCTCTACACAATATAAATTAATGGTCACCTGTACTGAAAAAATCAAAGTCTAGGGTGTCCTCTGGCTCCTCAGTTTTTATCTCACAGTCAGTAACCACTCCATCCTCTTCTAACCTGGAGAGGGGAGCCAAGTGTAGCCTTATCAAACACATTGTATCTTATAATTGTATTGTACAGCAATGATCATTATATTCTTAATACATAACATCTTTATTATAATTAAATAATAATAGCTGTTAAAAGTATACACATACACGCATGCATGCACGCACGCATGCGCACACGCACACACACACACACACACACACACACACACACACACTGCTGCTTTAACCTCAACTTGAAAATGCTTTATGAACCTAATTCAGCCCTACTTGCTGATTTCAAAGGTCTATCTCTTCATTCCTCACCTAGTATGTATTAGTGAACTCTCATAATATTACTGCATTTCCATCTCACTCTACTGTTTTTGGTGCATTAGGGCATTCTTACATCATGTTCAGCTTCTCTCACTGTTAGAGAGGCTAACTCCCTCCTCATGTCACTATGTATGTCTGTACAATCAGCAAGAGCTAATTAAGTTCTGCCAGACAGTACATACAACTTTCAGGACTGTGGGCCTTGCCTGAATCGTAGTAAATCATTATTGGCATCATCCTTTAGTCAGCAGACAGGCTAAGCTACTGACACAGTCTACCTCATGTCCTTAAACCAAATCATGGAACTGGACAAATGACACTATTGTATATGCAATATATACTATTGATAGCTGAGAGCTGAAAGAACAATGATAACTAAGATGAAACAACAACAAAAAAATGGTAAGACACACTCTAATACTAGTGGATAGCCATGGCCTCTATACACCATCTTCAAGGAGGGTGAGGCAGCACCAGCAGAGCCTCCACCAAATATGTTGAGGCACTCTATCCATGAAGTCAGGTTCAGCTTGAATATCACCATTTCTTCTTCAACTTCATACTCCTTTAAAAGGAAAAATGTTGTTACTCATGTGGAGCCATTTCTTTGCAGCTAAGAAACTTGTCCATTGCAAGAGTGCATGGTCATCATAGAGCTTTAAAATCACTACAATTCAGGCTACTTATAAAAACTGCCTTCCTAAGAAGACTTTAAATATTGTAGGAGAATTAGGTATGAATTAGCAGTATCCAATCCTACAAATATCAAGGAAAATAATGCCTTCAGTTATGGAGATACTAAGCTTTTTTTTACTGGGAACTACTTAAGCAAGCTTTATTCCTAGTGATGGCCCTAATATGAAGGTTGGGCCAACAAAGGCAAGCTGTCAGAGGTCTAGTCAGACCTTCAGTCCTGTGCACTTTCAGTCCAATGTGGAGAGCCTACAATTCAGCTTGAATTGTAGGCTCTTGAAAAATTTGAGAACACTCCCAGAATGTACCTCAGCAGCAGAACATTGCTGGGAGCACTATATTGCTTCTCTGAGGAAACTGTTTTGAAAAGGACAGTACCAAATCTTATATGAAGTATTTGTGTATATGAACTTTGCCTTTGAATTTTCATTATGCATATGACAGTAATGAGATCAGAACTGAAACAGCAATACAGTAATATAAAAACATAAAGTATACATAAGTCCTGTCCATCCACCATTTCACATACAACAAAGTACAGTATGTTATTCAACAATATCATACCTGAAACAAATCAGTTTCAATGAAGGCATTAGCTTGTGCACACTTGGCATTCTCCACTGTTACTTTGATGCCACTAGGGGAAAGAACAACGTTGGCTTGCTGGAAAAGGAAAGAAAAATAAATAAATAAATGAATAAACAAATAAATAAATACTATATACTTTAATATAGAAAACTAACAAATAGAGTCTAAATTTATCAGATGCTAAAACTGTACTCATAGCCATGACAAATACCATTGTTTTCTTGTTTTCTTCTTGATGTTTAGTTTACTTGGTTTACTTGGTAATATCTCCTCTCCAAGAGTGGAGCTAAAGTGGACCTTCGCTGTGGTCAAGCAGTTCAGTTTCTCCCTGTGGTAGGCAATTCAAGCAATAAGTTGGTTCCAAAGCTAAGATAACCTGATATTGGGGTGTCATCAGGCACTGTTTCCAATAATCTATCCAAATGATGCTTGAAGGAGTCAGTTGATACTCCAGTCAGCTGCCTTATGGCTTCTGGTGCAACACTGAACACACAAGCCTCATTTCTTGCGAAAAGTTACGTCAGGCAATTCTAGGTTAAGTTAGGCCAGTATGCTTTGTCGTCTCATCACTACTACTTTCCAAAGGCTCTAACCGAAGAAAATGCTCTTGATTATGATGATTATCAATGGATCTGGTGAGGAAATGGCAAGATTTCTGGTTAATTATAAGGAAAAATCATTTTGAAAACCTGCCTAGTTGTCTCTGTGGCCTGGGAAAAGTTTCATGGTGGGAGAGCACGTTTATTACAAATATGGTCATTACTTTCCTTAAGAGGTGGTCCATTCCCTTCCCATGGTTAAATTAGGTATGGTTACATTATGCTAGATATTCCAAATTTTACAAGTTGGAAAACAAACAGTTACCTCCATGAGAAGAATAGAATGACCAGTCCACCTTTTCTCAAAAAAAAAAGAAAAAAAAAACAAGTAATCACCAAAAATGTAACATATGGAGCATGCTTTTTACCAAAATAATATCAACTCTACCAAGGTTTCAATGCTCTCTGTAATGTATCTATGCTTCCCACTTGTTCCAACAGTTTCTTGCACTTTAATTTTCAATATGATTGGTATTATTGCAGTTTCAGACAATACATACCACGGCACAGTATACTGCCTAATTGTCTGTTAGGAGCATTTTGAACTCCATATTACCTGTCACAAATTCATAATAAAGCTAGTATGAGTGTCTGGCTCTAGCTAAATTTAGGAAATTTCATTAAATTAGGTTAGGTTAGGTCAGGGTAGGATAAGGGAGGCACAGCCCCTTGACTAGAAAGGGGTGCAGGGGGGTACAGCCCCCATCTAGTATGAGTGTCTAGCTCTGGCTACATTTAGGGAATTACATTAGGTTAGGTCAGATTAGGATAATTAGAAGAGCACAGCCCCCCTACTAGAATAGGTTTATACTAGTGGAGAGGGATTTTAATAGGTATATATATATATGTTTGTTTGCTTCATTTGGGGAATTTTCATTACTAGGAAAGATCCCTATATTCAGGGATATTTCCCTACTTCTAAACTCCATGTATGGCTCATATATGCCTTCCCCACCCAAACCCCCCGATGTCCCACATGCCCCCAAGCTTGTTTGAGTGGATGGGGGGCGGTGTGGGGTAGAGAAATGGAGTATTGGCTAAAACTGCAAATTTTGATTTTACCTGCCAGTATAAGCAGAAAGCACAACCATCACATCAGGTAGTCAAGCCACCGATAACACTTCGGTAATAGGGAGAGCAATTCACACACACACACACACACACTAATAGTGTCAATATGGGAACCTCTGAATCAATTAATAACATCACACTAATCTTCGCCAGCAGGACCCGGGGCGACTCATTACTCACGTCTCTGAAGTTCATGGTCTTTAGAATCTGCAAGATATTCTTAACATTATCAGTTTTTGCTCTGAAGTGACCATTGCTTATTTCTCTCTCTTCTTGGCGATGCAAGGACATGGTGAGACAGGGAAGTAATCGACAGAAGTCTACCCCTGACGCGCGAAAGCCTTGAACTGCAACACACACACACACACACACACTGCATGATCTTTATCTCCGAGTTAGACAAAATAACCTACTATATCTTAACCCGGAAAGCTTTTTCCCACGAAATAGCGAAGTATTAAAGTGCACCTAGATTTCTCCATAGTTCAGATTTTATCATCATCATTATTATTATCATCATCATCATTATTATTATTATTATTATTACTATTATTATTATTATTATTGTTATTATTATTGTTGTTGTTGTTGTTGTTGTTGTTGTTGTTGTTGTTGTTGTTGTTGTTGTTGTTGTTGCCATTATTATCATTATTATTATTATTATTATTATTATTATTATTATTATTATTATTATTATTATCATTATTATTATAATTATTATTATTATTATTATTGTTGATGTTGTTGCTGCTGCTGTTATCAATGACAGCCAAGATAGAGGTCATCAGAGCTGAGCTGTAACCTACCTTCCTAATGTGTGTGGCATTCAGGAAATTGCATGTCGTACGATATGCCACTTGCTAGAATCCTTATTGTTGCCAGAGGGCTTTTGCAATTTATCTGGGAATATTGGCTTAAAAAATCTGGATATCCCACGCAAAATCTGGATATTTTAAAGTTGGATGGAAAGTGTGTGTGTGTGCGTGTGTGTGTCACACACATAACCGGATCGGCCTTGTTTCTCCGTTAATTTTCGTGTTTTTCTTTCGCTAATTCGCTAATTCACTTTTATGGGGTTTGATACATGTTCATCTATTGTCTATCTATATTCTTTGCATATTACCTACTCGATTTCTTAGCTGTGTCAAGAGAAACATTGAAAAACACGACTAGTTTTTGCTCCCAGTGGAGGTAAACATGACTTACGGCCGGCCTTGTTCCTTCCACTTATTTTACGGGTGTTTTCTTTCGCTAATCAGGTTTATTTGTGGCGTTTATAGGGTTATGTATATTCCTCTATAGTCTATCTATGTTCTTTGCATATAACCTACTCGATTTCTTAGCTGTATCAAGAGATATATGGAAAAATACAACCACTTTTTGACAGCTGTTAAAATAATATGCTAGTTCCAGGCCAGCCATGAGGTTGGGGTGTGGGGTGTCCGGGACGGAGGCGAGTCAGTGTCTCCCCTGTGTTCTTGGGTTAAGTGTGGGGCGGTGTGCTGCGTTTAACCTATTGAAAAGCCCCTGGTTGAACGTGGTCTATCTATATTCTTTGCATATTACCTACTCGATTTCTTAGCTGTGTCAAGAGAAACATTGAAAAACACAACTACTTTTTGCTCCGAGTGAGGGTAAACATGACTTACGGTCGGCTTTGTTCCTTCCACTTATTTTATGGGTGTTTTCTTTCGCTAACCAGGTTTATTTGTGGCATTTGTAGGGTTATGTATATTCCTCTATAGTCTATCTATGTTCTTTGCATATAACCTACTCGATTTCTTAGCTGTGTCAAGAGAGACATGGAAAAATACAACCACTTTTTGGCAGCTGTTAAAATAATATGCTAGTTCCAGGCCTGCCATGAGGGTGGGGTGTGGGGTGTCCGGGACGGAGGTGAGTCAGTGTCTCCCCTGTGTTCTTGAGTTAAGCGCGGGGCGGTGTGCTGCGTTTAACCTATTGAAAAGCCTCTGGTTGAGGTTGAACGGATGCGGACGATTTCTACCTGAAAAAAAGTCTGTTTTAAATAAATAACGTATTAAATGGCGTATTAAGACGATCTTTACCTGAGTGTTTGTCAATGACAGTGGTTTTAATGGCAAGATAAGAAGACTATGCTAGTTTATTCAGTGTCCAAGTCATTTAATTCCTGGACTGAAGCTGCAAGATGGAGTAACAGATAGTGGATTATGCTATTACAACCACTAGCCTTGCCGTGTATCATGGTTTATGTAAGGTGAGTCACCACCCAACACCCGGGGCGCCATCTTGGATTCTTATTTCATCGGTCATTTTAAGCCATATCTATCAATCATTACAGGCTCATCTTGCCAAAGTATGCAGCCATGGTACTAAGCTTTCATATGAGCCATTCAGACCTAGCTTTCGTGGTCAAGTTTAAGTTTAAGTTTAATGAAGGTTGAAGTGAGATAGGAAGGGGGGCCGTACCCCACCACGGGGCTCGCCAGCCGGCTCATATATCAGGATATTTTTTTTTTTTCGTTTCTGGACTGTTTATTTGCGATCAATAGTCAAATTTAATGCTTTCTATAAATAGTGCGGTGTGCTTCAAGTGATTTCCGTGTGTGTAAGGGGTGGAGATAGCTGTAGTTGGCGTTATTAGGGTGGTGAATAAGGGGGAATTTTTGCACAAAATTTCTTGGAACGTCCAATGCCGTTTTTTTATTTGAGGCTATATCAAATTGTTATTAATTGCAAAAGATAGTCCATATTAAATAATGTTTTATGCCTAAAGCTCAGTGAAATGAGTGAAGAGGAAAAGTGTTATTTAGCGGTGTCAAAGTTACATTAATAACTTAATTATCAGGCTGTGAATAATTTATTTCTGCCTCTAATTCACTCTAAAGTGTTTAACATAATTGAGAATAATTAATCAAGTGTTTTGAAATGGGTTTTGGTTCCTTTTAAGAGGTGGTTAGTGGATATTTAACGAGTTTTAAAAGGGGTCATATTTTTATAAAATATTTTTTTTCTAGTGGAATTTCTTTATAATTACTGTTGTTGGGAGTTTGTTTATACTTTGGGAATTAGTTATCTTATTTATCACGTCGGAACAGATACATTAGTTTGATCTGACATCGTTTTTTCGAGGGGTCATTTTTAAAATGGTTTACCCTACGTAAATATAGAGCACCTCGCCACCCAGGCTGTGACGTCATCAGCCGTGACGTCATCAGCTGTGGTGTCATAGGGAGGGGGCCTCCCTGCCCCCTTGCCTTCCTGACTTATCTGCCATATACATGAGTTTACCGTGTGTGTGTGTGTGTGTGTGTGTGTGTGTGTGTGTGTGTGTGTGTTTATGTGTGTGTGTGTGTGTGTGTGTGTGTGTGTGTGTGTGTGTGTATGTGTGTGTGTGTGTGTGTGTGTGGTGTGTGTTGTGTGGTGTGTGTGTGTGTGTGTGTGTGTGTGTGTGTGTGTGTGTGTGTGTGTGTGTGTGTGTGTGTGTGTGTGTGTGTGTGTGTGTGTGTGTGTGATGCTGTAATACTGTTATATTGCCACTCCATATCTAGCATTGTGAAGTCATTTTTTCAGGTATTTTGAGGTGTGTGTGTGTGTGTGTGTGTGTGTGTGTGTGTGTGTGTGTGTGTGTGTGTGTGTGTGTGCTGAATCAATAAGCTGGAGATTGATAATAGGTAGAAATCTCTAGGTATATTCATGTTTGCTACAGGACCTGCCACATACAGATCTGATGTCTTGTTGCAGCATTTTCTTCCCTTCATTTCTTGTGTTGTAACCGAATCAGCTGTTTTTGTGAATATATTTAGCTGATGAACATTATCAATTTGAGTCTCCTCTCTCCCCAGCGCCTCCTCCACCGCCCCTGCTGTTCCCCGTGACTAGTCAGTTGATGCCTCTTGATGTCTGCTGGGCCGTGGTGAGACAGGCAAGGACACAAGGTAAACTACTTGTTGCCTTGGTTATTTGTCAATGATTACGTTCTCTTTACTGTCTGACATTTGATTTCACTAAAGTTTGAGAGTAAAGTTGTTACTATTCGGTCATAAATTCTGCCCTTCCATCCATCCATCCATCAGCAGGACACAACCTTCCGTGTACACAGTCGTCCCACGTGACACTCAACACTGAAGTATCCCTCTCTTCCACTGAACATCCTCGCTCTGTTCTTCCTATACTGTACTTTTCTCCGCCCTGAACTCTTGTCACATCTAATCTCTTGTTCCAATTCATTCTGTGCGAGATTTCTTCCTCGGCAGGACTCAGGGAAGAGGAGGAGTGGCGAGATGAGAAGAAGAGGAATAGGAGAAGAAAATATATGCAGTAATGAACGTGTGACGCGGACGTTCATGGTGGCCAACACATGCAAAATTCTTACCACTGAGCCATGAGGTGTGTGTGTGTGTGTGTGTGTGGAGGGGAGGGAAGGGTCGGGATACTTACACGAGCCGCCCCAGCATCTAACGTCTTACTTATCAGTCAGTCAGTCCATCCCTGTACTGTCCTGTCCTAATCTGACGATGATTTGTTTATTGTTTTGTCATTTTTTCATCTGTCATCATTCTCTTGCCAAGGCCACAGCCATTATAAGCGGCGTTTTCATTCGACTTTCTCCAGTTTATTATGACAAAATCAGGTCAATCTTATGTTTACATGCTTTGGAAAAGAACCCACCATGTAAAAATTAAAGATGAAATAAAGAACAAAAACAGAAAAACATTCCAATTTTGGAAAGAGTAGAAAAAAGAAGAAAAGAGTTCGAAAATTAAGATAAGAAGATAAACAAGAGAAAAGGAAAGAGGAGTTGAAAAGACCGACTACAGAACCATGCGCTGTTACAAAAAGGCAAAACTCACAACTTCAGTTGTCAACAGTCTCCTGAAGTACTGAGTCTTGAGTGCCGTGTCCTACCTCAACTCAACAGTCCACCTTTCACGTCAGCCTACCTCACCCAAGGATTGTAATATCCTTGGCCTCACCTGTGTGTCTTCCTGAGGAAGACGGTCTGCCGCCACGCCTGTGATGAGCGTCACAGGATTACTTCGCAACTCATAACAAGCACAGGGGCTTCGTAGTTCTATTAACAACACCAACTCAGCCACCATGGACTCCTCGCCGGACCCTACTGTCGTCTTTACTGCCCTGAAGGACTTTCAGACATTTCTTGGGAACTCGAGGTCTTTCTCAGCGAGTAGAGGAGGGACAGAGGCTCGGCGTTTGAACTTTTCCACCTCCAGTAAAGACATCTCGTCAGCCTCGCTTCCTTCCCCCAATTCCCCAGGGTACCCCAGGGGACAGAAGAGAAATCTCGATTCTATAGCAGGATTTGGTGAGCATCATAAGTAGGAAATAAGATAAATATTTACAAGAGGTCCTTCGTTTGTCAAATATGACCGTTTATCTCCTTAGATTTTTCAAGGAAATGCGAAATTTGATTTATTTTGGTATCCCTGACCAAATAAACCAAAACAGACCTAATCCAAGTTAAGCTAATCTAATCTAACCCAACCCAACCCAAGCCTAATCTAACTTTTGTTTTTGGCTCGGGTGTTAATTTTAAAAACACCAATTTGAATCAGTAATTGTCAAGTGCAATAGAACTTAGTAGATATGAAGTGTGATGAGTATACTACCTCTACGTGCAGTCCTGTTGTACACTATTGACAAAGCTCAATAATAAACACTAATCAAATAAACTTAACCTAACCTGTATTGATTTTCAAAGATATCAATGTGTCAGTAATAGCCGAGCAAGCAAAAAACTTGATATTTTTTACTTGTACACCAGTCTCAAGTTGACTTTCCTTATTGAGTAATTTGTATCCCATATATAACCCCTGCAAATAATTTATAATGGTGTTAGTGATTTTTGAAGATTTACCTAATTTGCGGGAGGCAACTAGCCACCTGGTAACACCCATGCATCTGCTGTCTCGATAACTGACTTTGTTTGTATGAATTTGTTCGTACGTGCGTGTGTTAATATTCTGTGCAGGCACCGAGATTAGTCATGGTGATTGGTTCTTTGGTTTGGGGTTTGGGGCCAATAAAAAATACATTATTCATTCTGCCAATCACAGCCTCTTGAGGACATAAAGGAGGTTCCGTATGAAATATTCAGAACAGTCTTGGAAGATGTCTAGTTGTGAGAGGTGCGTTGTGCATTACACGCTGATTTCCAATAAAGTAACAACTATTGGCTAATACATAGACCCAGCAGGGCTCAGTTAGAGCCCGCAAAGTTCAGTTAGAGCCCACAAGGTTCAGTTAGAGCACCCCAGGGCTAGATTTGACCCTGCCATGTTACATTTAGTTAGTATGATATTTTAGTTTAGAGCACTGCTGGCCACAGATAGTAGTTTCGTTGTAAAGGTGAGGCTATTTTTTTATTTTGAATGGTTGTATGGCATGATGAACTACTTTTGTTCGCAGATTATGGAGTTTTAACGTATTAGTGATTTTGGGGGTATGGGCAATGCCAAAACTTGCTCTGTTGGCGAGCGTCATCGGTGTTTATTGTGTCTCTCTTTGACAGGGACAAAACTATCTTTCCCTGGTAGATTTCAGTCTGTTCTGAGTTAATCTGCCTATTGTTTTTATCGCAAATCATTCATTTCAGGGTTGGGGGGCCTCCCAAAAAAACTCCTGATTTGTGAGGAAAACAACTAGCAGATTCATTCAAAACACACCAAAATCTACCAGGGAAAAATAGTTTCATCTGAAAGTGAGACACTAGTGTAAAGTAAAAATTTACCAAAAAATTAATAGTTATGAGATGCAGTGAGTATACCATCACTACGTACAGTTGTGTCATGTGCTACTAACAATGACAGATAGTAAACATTAACCTTGTCCATTGCTGCTTGGGACTTGCTTGATATAGCTACTTTGTTAAATGTAGAGGGTCTTCCTCACAACTGTGGTGATCTATTGCTGCTACAAGTCCAAGAGTCAGCATTCAGGAGAATCATCTGGTCTGACAGAATGTAAGGCTGCCCTACTATGTAGCCTGGGATGGCAGGCTTGTGTGGCATTGTGGAACAAAAATTTTTTGCTTCAGTGTTTTGATTAAATCTGGTAACTGTTGTTGTCAGAAATCCATTTTTTTCTAATGGATAGATGGTAGCCCTGTGGCCTTATACCTCATTTTATTTGGAATAAAATAAAGCCAAATACATTCTCTTGCCACTAAAGAATTAATAGGAAACTGCATTACTTCTGCTGGTACTGGCAATGCTCCCACACTGGGAGGTAAAGTGAAGTTTCCTGTAGAAAGAAGTGTAAAAGAATTTCTTCTTCATTGGTGAACTGTAAGACAAATAGCAAAGTGCCAAAATGCAGGCCCTGGCATTTTAACATGATGGCATTCTGTCTAGCAGTCATTATGCCCTGGTCTCTCTGCCTAGCCTCTTCTGTACTTTTTTTTATGTAAAAAGGGGAAAGTGGCCAAGGACAACATGAAAAAAAGCACTTAATTGCTCCTTGCAGGTCTGAGAGAGTTACCCAATGTCTCCATTTTCACAATGACCCTGTGACTGCTTTGGTTATTAATCAGTCTTTTGACTACAGAAGTGATGCTAGTTGGCTGAAGTAGGTAGTAATATTTGGAGACACTTCACCATAGTTTTGTGATCCCAGCACTTACCCAGCTAAATGTTGGCAAATATAATAACTCAATCCAGGAATATAGGAGTTCTGCAGGAGAATGCCCTGTGCATCACCAATAGTGAAGTCATACTAATGGAGTTTTGGAGAGCATGTGACTTGCCCTGCAACACATCTTGTACTTTTATAGTTTGAAAAGTCTTTCAGTTATACTGTAGTCAGTTATGGTTATGTGTTAGCTATCTAGATATGTACTCATAGTTGATATTTTGCTTTGAGTGTGCATCCATCTCATATCAATTGATTTTACTGGCACTTGTTATGGTGTTTGTATGATTTTTGAAGTTACATAACACTTTGGACTAAAAACAAACTTCATAAACAAAATATGCTGTGATTTTGTGTTCTTCACTCTGGAATATGTGCAGTAACATGTTATTGATATATTTTATGAAGAAAGGAGGTATAACTTTCATATTTTTCAGATGTTTCCAAGAAGCTCCGAGAGAAGGACAGGGAAATTGTCAACACTCGAGCAACAGTCATAAGGCTGCAGGGACGCATAGATGAGATGGAATTGGCACACAAGAAGAATAAACTAGAAAGTGAAGCAGAGATAAGAGCCATGCAGCACCAACGACAAAGAGACAAGGAGTTGGTGGGTGCCTGCCAAGCTTTGTCTAGTAAATGTATTTCTCTATCTTCAGTATAACAGTGCTTGTCAGAAGGAAACCTGAAGTATATGCAAGGAAAAAAATCTTAAAGCTTAATGAAAGAGTGAAAGTAGATACATGTGCTTACATTTTATCCACTGCTAACATAATCCAGATTCCCTTTATCTCAGAAACATGAAGGAACACAAATCTTTTCTTGTTTACAATGAGCTTCAAGGGTAAATCTAACATACTATCCTCAGATTGATGACCTTCAACATCAGCTAAAAAAGATTCAAAAGAAAAAGGAGGAAGGCCGAGACAGCGTAAGGAGTGCACGGGCACAGTGGGACACAGCTAACTTAGAGGCAGTGACGCAGGTGAACAAGTTGCAGCAAGCTTATCTTGAACAGACCACCAAGATGAAGGAGGTGAGATGAATCCAATCATGTATACTGTGTAATTGTGAATAGCTGTCTATAATATATTGTCCATTCATAACACCATACATCATATCATGTTTCACTTGTGTATTCTATTTTCCAATTATGAATATCATTGCAAACATGTTAGGATATATGATTTATGATAAGTGTATTAAGGAATGGTTACTGCTTTGCAATAGGTATGAATTATTTGCTGCATTTGCCTTGGACAAATGGTTCATGCATCTCACTGATTCTTGTAATTATTATACATTTTATTTAGATAGAGATCAGAGATACAATGTATAATGAAAATGGTTAAATTTGTAATCATACTGTAATTATAAATCTTTTTCAGGAGATCAACAGTCTTCAGGAACAGGTAGCAGCCTTAGAGAGTGAGGTAGCAGAGAAGACATCAAAGGTGGGTCTCAAAGTCTTTCTATATTGTTGTCAACTGTCATCATCATTACCATCATCCTCATCATCATCATCATCATAAGAGAAAGTAAAAAAAAAAAATAGATGAACAGTGTCGTAGTTGGCTAAGTGAAAGGTTGTTTTTGAAGCAAGTTGAGAGATAGAGGTCAGGCATCTGAGAATATGCAACAAGGAGGAAGAAGTAGAATGGGGTGTGGAAAGGTATTTTGACTACTTAGTGAATGAAAAAGAAAAATGAAAAGGGAAGTGTTAATGCAGGGAAGAGAGGAGTTAAAGAAAGTGGTTATTCAATTAAAGAGTGCAGAGATAAATAGAATGAATACAGAAAATCAATATATATTTCATGAGGTAGTGTCGGTAATGATTGCTTTAAACCTCTCTGAATTACTATCCTAAGATTACAGACTGGACAGTGTGCCAGCTCATTTCACTAATCATGTCTGCAATCATCCTTAGGTGACACTGGCAGAGAGTCATGCAGAAGTAGTGGAAGGACGACTGGCTGCACTACAGGAGAAGTTGAAACAAGCAGAAGGTAACCAGGCACAAGCTGAGGACCAGAAGCTACAACTGAATAAAGCATTGTCCAGAGTCAGGGTATGTATGTATACACTATTGCTGATCAGAAATTCCCTCGTTGAAAGTCTGCCATTTGCTTCCCTATTTTTCTTTGATATATTTTCTTTTCACATGCTAACTGGGTGATTTTATAGGTAGAAAAATTATTATTCCCATATTGCTCTTCTCATGAAATATAAAGCCAAGGCTTGCATTTCTTTCTTTATTTTTTTTTGTGTGTATATCTAGGAAATGAAGGTCAGATCATTTGAAAGGTTTCTGACAACAGTAGCATTGAAACAAGGAAGAAATATTGTGCTGTTTTCAGAGGAAAAAAGAGAAAAATGATATTTGCACAAAAGGAGACAGAAGTGATGAGACATGTAATTCTGAGAGTTTTGTGATTCCCAGACAGCTGTTCTTTTTAAATCAAGAATTTCAGGGTATAAAGTATGTTTGTATGCAACATTTTTTATCAACATATATTATAGATTATTTTGTTTCTAGATAGTTTGTCATATTGTTCAGTTTATTCCTTTCACAACATAATACATATAGAGTATTTTTGCTGTTTCTAGATGGTTTGCCATATTATTCAGTTTATTTCTTTCACTTCAGGAGTTAGAGCTGCAGTATGATGAACTGAAAGAAGCCAAGAAACAACAAGAACTTTTTGAGACAGCTATGTGTAAGCTACCAATTCTTGAGAAAGAACTTGCTAAGGTCAAAGAAGACAACAAGTTTTTGAGGTATATATCTATTTCATATATATATATATATATATATATATATACATACAGTAGTACCTCGGTTAACAACCACAATCCTTTCCGTTAAGCTGGTCGTTAACTGAATCAATTTTTCCCATAAGAAACAAAGGAAATAGAAATACGTCATTGGTTCCCAGCCCCAGTTGAACTTGCCCCTCTCCTAGATACCAACTCGCATGATATCCTACAAACATTAATGAAGTCACTTAAACATAAGAAAACTTGCCTTTTTGACTGCGATATGATGACATAGTGGATGGAGGTGTGGGGAGGAAGGGATGGAGTTACTGTTTTGAGGGGGAATCCCCCTCCATGAAAACATCTTTAAGATGGTTGAGATTGTCCACTTTGACATGTTGTACTCCGCCCCGAGATCAGACACACGCACTCCATTTTTGTGCTTAGAAATCATTTCTTTCTTTAATCCAATTGTTGGCCTTTGCCTTTTCACCACACTACTACTCTCGCTTTTAACCTTCTTTGGAGCCATTTTTGAGCACTAAAATAACACAAAATACATGGATGCAACACAATAAACACAAGTAACGACTGACAGCAACAACCTTTCAGTGCGACCGATGCTGGGATACCGCATGGGTTTTTGTCTTGCTGTTCGTTATTCGAAGACTTGTTTGTTAAATGGGACAAATTTGTAGTGAACTTGCTGGTCGTTAACCGATTTATTCGTTAACTTAGGTGTTTGTTAACTGAGGTTCTACTGTATATGCTGGCTTGGAATGGTAGACAGAAGTGCCATCACCATAGTAAACAGTGTAATATTTCACCGATTGTCAAGTCATATTAGCTATTGTATTTTTTAGTCTTCTTGATTAGCTGCATGCATGTGTACATTTGTTTTTTATATTCTTGACATATTCTTTACTATTAGAGTAAGTTGTTCTCTGGAATGAGTATTGCAATGGGAGAACTAATTTCTCTGCACTGAAACAAGAATTTTGAGAAAGCTTCCATCTTTGTTGCAGGGATACAGCCAGAAACACTCAGCTGATAGAGGAACAGCTGAACACTGCATTGCAGCAAGTGAGGCATCTTGAAAGGCGTTGTGAGGAAAGAGCCGGTTATCAAGCCAAGGCAGAGCTATACAAGGTCAGAAACAGTCATTTGATGAGAGATAGCAAAGCATTAGTTTGATGGGTCATAGTTAAAGATTCCATATATAGTATTGAGTAACTTTCCAAAGACAAAATTGTACTTACATGTATCATTTATGTACATGCTGTGTGCACTTGTATCAATCAATCAGTCCTGGGGGGCATACGCCAGGGGATGTGTTGCCTTGCTTACCTTGTGGCTCCACTCCCAGTGGTCACACAGTGAGTTCCCATACAGAGTAACTTCTAGCAAGAGCCATCAACTTGCTGCAGCCATGAGTTCTGTGTGCATCCCCTTGGCTTCCTCCATGCTGGATTATCCCTTTCAGAGACAAACTGATGAGCAGGATTGGTTTCCAGGTAGCATGCCACATGCTCATATAGCCACAGTTGGAGTTGATGGACCATGCTGGTAATCGAACTGGAATCAGTCTCACAGAACAATAACTAATTTGATACAAAGTCATACCAGTGGTATCCCTTGATCCTGCGAAGGCATATAGTACCAAAGACATCAATTTGCCTCCTCAAGTTAATGTTCAATGTCCATGGATGAAATAGTACAGTCTGTTCATTCATGTGGTGAGGACAATGAGATCTCAGAAAAATTCACATACCTTGGTAGTGTACTGCATAATGATGGTGGGTCGAGGCAGGAAGTTGTACGGCAGATTGGACTGGTGCATGGTGTTCTGGACTTGCTCAACATGAGTATGTGGCATTTTCGGTACTCAATATCATGTATTAAAATTTCAAGTTAGGAGAGGAGGAAATATTTAGGAGATATGGAATTGTATCATATCATTTAAGTTATGTGACAGGTGAAAGGTAGATTTCTAATGCTTGATGATCACTCAATTTTAAACATTACTATATATGAATGAGGCCAAATCCAAAAAGGCAAAATAAAAAAACAAGTTACAAATACAAAATATACTCTTACTTCATGGGAAAAAATCACTGTATTCATCACAGTTTTATACTTGTCTTTCCTTTTTTAATTTCTATTATTATAAGTGTATGGAGAGCAGAACTTTCCAGAGGATCTCAACCATTTGCTTTCTTCCTTCTCTGGAATGTCTTCTTCATCTTTCAGCTATTCCCATTTGGGGTCGCCACAGCAGATCACTCGTCTCCACCTCGCTCTGTCTTGCACCTCTTCTACTGCCCCCATCATCTGCATGTCCTCCTTCACTGCGTCCATAAATCTTCTCTTTGGTCTCCCCCTCCTCCTCCTGCCTGGCAGATCCATTTCTCTGGAATGTATGACATGCAAAAAAAGAGAAAGAGAAATTTTTTTTCATGTATCATGAACATGTGGCTAATACTGATGAATTATAGAAAATAGAGTAAGTTAATGAGTGTTACTTCCACAGGAAACATTGGATAAATTTGAGAGCATAGTGGGAAATGAATTTAAGCTTGGTCGACAAGGCACACCAGAAGACCTCCACACACACTTGGGTCAGTTACGGAAAGGGGACCAAGTCCTCACTGACAGTTTGGCTCAACTGCGTGCCAGGTAAGTAATTGATTGTATACACACACACACACACACACACACACACACACCATGTGATTCATGTTAGAATATTCATTCTTGGTTGCAACTTTCCTGTATATATATATATATATATATATATATATATATA
>CM035181.1:12811096-12821700 GCA_020233015.1 Callinectes sapidus
AGAGAGAGAGAGAGAGAGAGAGAGAGAGAGAGAGAGAGAGAGAGAGAGAGAGAGAGAGAGAGAGAGAGAGAGAGAGAGAGAGAGAGAGAGAGAGAGAGAGAGAGAGAGAGATTATTCCTTCCATACTGTGCACATTGTTGTGTATATCCTGCACTGGCTTACCAGATTGTACACTTGAAAGTGAGCTTGAGTATCTGGTATTTAACACATGAAAGCATGATAGCAGAGACAAGAATAAAGCTCTGTAGGGAAAGAATATAGTTGGATCATTTAGGGAAGATGATGGAATGAAGAGTTGAGAATCTAAAAGTACAATGATACATATATAGTATTTCATGGAAATAGAAGTTGTAAATAGCATTGCACCAAGATGGGTTATTTGGAGGGAATGAATAAGAGTGAAATACTAAGAAATGCATACAAGAGCAGAATGATTACTGGAGGGAAGTGTAAAGTGGGACAATGGTGTTGGAGTGGAAACTTTTATTGCTGCCCCATTGAGGAAGTTCTTAAATACAGACAAAAATTAAACACACTAGATGAGACTTCCTGAATGAACGTTTTTTTTGTCCTTTTCTTTTCAGCCACAAATCCTTGGAAGATGGTCGAGCACAAGAAATTGTGGACATGCACCTGCTGAAAGCCAAAATAAAGAAACAAGAGCATTTGCTTCAGCACAATTCAGTGCTGATCAAGAGGCTCAATCGTAGAATCTTTCTTGTCAATAAGGTATTGTTGTATAAAGTATTATTAAGAAAAGTTCATTTTTACTGATCATCACAACAGCTCCCCTGATTTGTAGTAATAATGTACTCTTTATGAAAGTGAGATTCAATATGGCTTTCCATATTGATAATACACCCTGGTTGAACCTAATTTTTTCCATGCTGCCGCTGTGCTTCCTTCACCTATATGAACTTTCCTGGTTATGTGTAAACTTTGTGTTTAACTTTTCAAGGCTTGGTCAGTATCTCGCAGACTTCCTTCCCTACTGCATCTTTATCACTTGGAATTTTACCATGTTAATTTTCATATTTATTTCTCATGCTGTTCAACTCTTTGTTTTTCTTTTTACAGGAACGAGAAAGCTTGAAAGCCATCTTGAGCTCCTATGAGTCTGAAGCAACTATCAGTTACTCAGTAGTTGGACAGGAACGAGTGCACAGACTTGAGGCACAAGTGGAACTGTATCGTCAGGAGGTGGACCGACTCAATGCTGAGCTGCAGGAAGCATGCAACACTGGCACCTCCCCTGCTTCTGCTGCTACAGTCTCTTCTCAGGTACACCTTGGCCAGATGGTTTATATGTACATCAGACCTATATGTTTCAGATCACATGATAGTCTGATTAGATTTTAAAGTTGCAGAAAAAGAAAAAATGGTAATATGAACATCACAGCAACTGAGATTTGCAAGCTACTGGAGTTGTAGCACCTTTTGAGAGCAAAAGTAAATCATGGGACTTCTCAAAATGTACAGATTATCTTCTTTTTCTCTTCACTTAAAAGTGCAGTAAAACTTGTGCAAGTAATTAATACCTTTTGTACAAATAATTCAGAAGCCAGGGAGAATTCAAACTTCTAGGTCAGTGAAAATTCCAGGGAATCAAAAAAATGACCTTGAAAACCCATACTAATATTAGAGGAGAGGTAGGCAACCTGCAGCTGCTGATCTTTTGCCCCCAGAAACATAAAAAGTAACCTAAGTAACTGTGGACTTGGCAACCCTTGACTGAACCATAAACAAACACTGGGGTGGCTTGGCAGCAAAAAGGCACGGGAAAATGGTGGGAAGGAGTTCGTCTCATCAGTAATTTAGTCTTTTTATGGGGGTTAATTTGGGGTGAAATTGGTGGGCCCAGAAAGTTCCAGAGAAGTGAGTATTTCAGGCCATAGACCTCAGGATTAAAGGAATTTGACTATAATCCCTACTTACCACTAGCACATATAATATATATACCTATAAAGTTGCGAGAAAATATGAGTTATATATTAACACAAGTGACAAGTTCATTATATGCTTAGATAGCCATTGTAAGCAAAATAAAAGATAATTAATTTTTGGTCATATTGGTTATATCAAATACTTTGTTTGCCAAATATTCCATAGTAGAAAGCAAGAATAATGGTGGTATTTGTAATCCTTTTCTCACATTTCAACAGTCATAAGTAACAAATGAAAGTGCCATCTATAAATATCCATGCATGGATTTAGGGAATTCCATGTTGAAAATTATACATATTCCTGTCCTTTCATCTTATAAAACCATATCTAATGCAAGAAGGAACATTTATTTGTTTGCCTGATTTTAAGTGAAAATCGAATTACAGCCAAGGAAAGAAGATATGAAGATCACAGGATTAGAAGAGAAGGTGAGGTCTCTTGAGGAGGAAGTAGGAAAGCTAAAGCAGGAGAAGGAAGTGCTAGAGCTGCGGCTAGAACACCGTGCCCTTAAAGGAGATTATGACCCAACCAAGACTAAAGTCCTCCACTTCAAGTAAGTAGATTTCTCCTCTTACTAGGCTTCAAGTACAACTGGATTAGTATTCAATTTATCAAATTCATTATAAGACTGATTTTTTATGTATAACATATTTGCTTACTTTGATTCTGGGACTCAGCTCAACCAGCCATTGAGCATCAATCATTGCCAATATAAGTAATTTTCTATCTGACCTCTCTAGGTTCTTTCCATTTTCAATGTGTATTCTGGATCTCTTCTGAACTTATGGGCTGTAAAACCCTATTATGATCATCTCATAGATATACATATATAACATCAGAGTACTGATTGATTGAGCACTTTCAGAGACAATCCACATGCCAGGGCTCTTGAGAACAGAAAGACAGAAATCGAGAAGCTGCAGAAAGAGAATGAGGCTCTGCAGGAACGAGTAAGATTGCTGGAGCAAGGTGAAACTGAAGACCTCACTCAGCGGGTTGGAGTGAAGGTGACCAGTGAATCCCACAAGGAAGTAATGGGTAAGTGAGTGGAAATATTGGTGTTAGAGCTGTACAAATCACATATACTCTCTATGTATACTGTAGTCTGTTTGTTAATTGTCACCATCTTAGGTCAGTGCACAATTTATTTTTATATAAATGTCTTGCTCTTGCAAGTATATGCATTTGCAACAAAAGATTGAGATATCTGAGAATTTTATCAATTCTTGATTGTTTTATGTTTTGTTTAAAGAACTCCAGGAGAAAGTGTCACATCAAGAAAGAAAAAATGAGCGTCTTATGAAGGCCTTCCAGCTCAAAGCCCGTGAGATGCGGGAAATAGTCTACAGACTCACTGGTTATCGGGTTGACACTTATGGAGAGAAGCAGTACAAGCTCATCCACATGTATGCAGAGTCTCCTGATGACTATCTCTTATTTGAGGTTAGTGAGTGAAGGTGTGTGTGTGTGGTAGGTGGGGGTGGGGCCAGATGCATTCATCAAAAGTTAGGTTAGGAGAGAGATCTTTATTTACTTTTTAATTGTAAAGCTAAAGGTGACTATTTGCTTGAATACAATAGTACAAAGAATGCAGGATGTTTTATTATGAAGCCTCATGTTTGTTTTTCTTTCCAGCATACTCCAGCTAAAGAGATTCAGTTGCTGGAAACAGACTTTTCTAACACCATAGATGACTTGATTGATGCATACTTGCGACATGAAAACTCGTATCCTGCTTTTCTGTCCGCCATCACCCTGGACCTCTTCAATCGGCAAACCAAATACCAAGCACGTTCCAGCAGTGAGGAGGAGGAGGAGGAGGAGGAAGAGGTGGAGGTGGAGATGGAAGAGGATAGAAAGAATATCAAAAGGGATGGTAGAATGGGTAATCGAGAGGCACAAAAACCAGGTGGTAGTGGTGGTGGTGGTGGTAATGCTGATGATGATGATGATGATGACTTGGTTATCCTGGATTAGTTGTTACCCCAGGGAATTTTTTTTACCCTTTAAAGTTGCTGTGCTATGCTTATTAACATGCTGTATTTATATGTTTATATATTTTTATTGCCTACTAAAGGAGATTTAGAAAATAAAGGGGAACATGTAAATGTATATCCTTTTTCTTTATACTGACTTCATGATTTGGTTATACCTCTTTAATTAAGAACGTATCGTTTTATTGTATAGATATTCCATAAGTTGAAACGTGAAAATAAAATTTTTATACATATTTCCTTTCACTCAAGCATGCAGTTAAGAAGATCAGAAGAGCAGTAAGCATGAAAATTGCAGATAGCAAGAGATGCAACATTGCACCAATGAGAAAGAGGCTGAAGGTTGTCTGTTACAGGAGAGGAGTTGAGAAGAATAAAACCTTTTGATTCCAATGTGTCTAAAGGCAGTGTGAGTGGAACCCCACAAACGTGAAGTAGCTATAAGTATTCTATACATGAAGGGACAAGGAGTTGGAGTTTGCAGTTTTGGGGATAAGAAAAATCATAAGGATGAAAACGAGAAGTAAAATATGCATTTTAGATTACGAATAAGTTAAAAGTCAGGATGTTTAGTGTAGAAGATAGTGTTATTGAAGAAGAAAGGATAATAATTGTCTGGTAGGATGTCTTGAGTTAATAGATGGGGGACTACAGCAGATGTACGGTAAGTCTCATGTACTTCTGTAATGTTTACGTAGGTAAGAATCTTCATATTGATGATTGATTAAAAAACTTGAGATGGACAAGAAATTAAGGCAACTGGACTATATAATGCTAGAAATGATCATTGTAAACATCTTACAGTAGAACATTCTATTTTATATATATATATATATATATATATATATATATATATATATATATATATATATATATATATATAATAGTAAACTATATACTGAGTGAGAAAAGGTAGTGGAGTAATGAGGAAAAAAACTGCGTGTCGTTTTCTGTCCATTTTTCGAGAGAAGTGTTCCCCTGCGTGGACTGGTGGTGGTGGTCATCATCACACGTCTGGCAACTGGCGGGCACTGAAGACTGAAGAGTCCCCGGCTGGCCGCCAGGAGGCTCCGGCGTCGTGTTTTGTGCGAGCTGTCAAGTAGTGGCAGTGTGTTATCGACCTGTGTGTGTGCATGTCCAAGGTCTCTTCATGCTGGATATACTTATTTAATGGCTTGAACACCACAGCAGCGGGAGGATGTCTGTGCGAGAGCTTTACGTGAAGGTAAGTGAGCGCTCCATGCTTTACCATTGCTGTATTGACACGCCAGGAGGAGTGCCCTACCTGTCACCTGGCGTGTGGTGTGTGTGTGTATGGTATAAACACCTGACTGACTTGGTCACGAGTAACGCTCATGATGAAATACATTATTATAGTTCCCTCAAGTCGTCGCCGTGGTGGTGGTGGGTCGCGTCTCACACCACAGGCAGCATCAAGGCCTGGCCAGCAGATAGGTAGTGGTGCGGGAACAGGTGTGGTGTGAGCAGGGTTGTCGTGTTCAATTGTTCAGTCCTTAGAGACTGTACAAGGAATTTGTCTTTGTTTCACTTTGGGTGGGTAGTCCTTCAAGAAACGTTGATGTTGTTACGTAAGCATATGATAATGAGGGTTAGCAGGTGTTTCCTCCCATCACTTGAATTTATTTGGCCACGTAAGGAGATTTCACTCCTAAGTTTTGCTCATGTTTATTTTTAGGCGAGTCCAAAACAGGAGTGATAAACTCATATGATTTTAAGGACTAATTGTACACTTTTTTGTGGTCTCAAGGGTTATCAGTTACTTTGTAACTACATGTGGGTAAGAATAAAGTTGACTACTTCAACAGTTACAAGCCAGGCTAAACAAATGGCAGGAATGGTTCTCAGGACCTTCAAATCAAGGGACAAGGAACTCATGCTTACCCTGACTATTGCACCCAACTGTAGTCACCACATTTTGCTGATGATATACAACAACTTGAAGTACAGACGGCCTTCATCAGAGGTGGGCAATTTTGATTTGGAAGTTGGACTATCCGATTAATCAGACTCATTTTTAAATTTGGTAATGGAATTGGCCTAACCCCACCAAACAAATCAGATAATCGCAATCAAACTGCTGAAAATTTAATGCGTTTTGCAGTTAATCGAGGTTGATATTGTCTGTTTTATCACAATAAATAGCAGTTTCTTAATATATTTTTCTATGTTTTTCTCAAGTAAATATTTTTTGTTTTATTCTATTCTATTGATTGGTTTGTATTTTCTCTATGATACAATATATAAAATACCATGATTAATTGTTAAGATATATATAATAAAAGGTTATATATTTTACAAGTACAAAGTAGGCATAATATATGTCTAGTATATATTTAGAACAAAGTTGTTTGTTGACCCTATCATTTGTTTTGAGAGTATACAGATTTTTTATCGTAAAAGGCTGCTTTCTCTTTGTATTAATTAGATATGGCTCATGTAGAGTAAAAAGCATTAAATTCTCTTGAGAAACATTGAAAATTGTTCTAAAACTATTGAATTGCTTTTGAAGATTTAATCAAATTGCTTTTAAAAGTATAATCAAACTAGATCATCTCTAATCAGACTTAGATTTTTGGCATCCAATTCAGATCATCGAATTGGGCTTGATTAGCTGGTGAATCGGTAATCACTTAGGGGACTTCAATTTTTTTGAATCGTGCCTACCTCTGACCCTCACAAGAAAAATTAATGGCATAGTTGAGTACAACTATGGGCAGCAACTACAGAAACTGGGGCTCTATTCCTATTAGAGAGAGAGAGAGAGAGAGAGGTATTGAACAATATACATCTGGAAAACTTAGAGAAGCCAGTGGAAATCCTTCTCACTCCCTTCTGCATCACAAACATCATAATCACACTGGACATTTGTATGAGAGACAATCCATCCCTACTCAGGCACCATACAGTATTAAGACTATTCTTGCATCCACCATGCCCCCACAATGGCCCTGTTATCTTCAACACCCTGCCAAAGAAAATAAGAGACCTTATGGGCTGCTCACTTGCCAAGCTCAAATAGGAATTGGACAAGTTCCTCTAAATACTCGGAGATGAATCTTCAGTTCCTGGTTACACAATAGAGTCCTGTAGAGCAGTCTCAGATTCATTGCCATACCAGATAAGGCTTGTACAACAGGACCTTTGAGATGGTATTAGTGATAAACCACTATATTTGTGAGGAAGACCCTCTAAATCTTGACTAAGTAGACTAATTAAGTACTTTGCTGATCATGCCTTGTGAAGAACATGATATTTTGTTTCATAATACATGTAAGATTACTATAATTTTCTACATGTTAGTTAGGACATTACTAATTTTTCTAAATTAGCAAAGTAATTACTGTATAGATAAACTGCATTGACAATAAGGCTACTGAAGTCAGTGAAGTGGTGGTGGTGACTAGGGCTGGGCTAAAGTGGACTCCAGTTGCTGAGCATGATTGACGGTTGTTTGTTGTTGGGAGAAAGGTAAAAGACGGAGTACATATTATGTAAACAAACTACTAACTTGAGGAGCCTAATTGTTATCTTGTTACAGTAATTGGCCATGAAAATGATTATATACAGTCTTTTTATTTTTCATAACCAAATACTGGTACTCTTATTTATTTATGAAATCAGTTATTTTGTTAGTTGACAGTAGTTAATGGTGATTAGTACATATTCTGCTAAAAACAAACTTCAGTTGAACATAAAAATAATTATTTACAGAATTCACTGAGTTGAGCATCCTTATTGTCAATGCAGTTTATTTATGTAGCAATTGTTTTGTTAGCTGATGGGAATTAGTATGTACAGATGAACCAGGCCAATTTTTTATTTAAAATTGGGATTACTCTGGCTAATCCAGGGTATATTGTAACCTTAGATTTGAATACACTTTATATTATTACTAAATCATCACTACTAGTTTCTCTAATTTACCTATAAGCATATGCATAGAGTACGATCAACTTGCATTTCATAAGAATTTTATTTGAAATAGGAAGACGGCAGTGAATGATTGCAGTGGTGGTGGGGCAAGCAGCAGTGCTTGTGGGGCCACTTCCTGTTTCTGACACCATGCAGCATGCCAACTGTCAATATCACAACAGCAGCTCAGTAGCTGATCGACACCTTGTCCTTTCTCTTGGGGACTGGACGTTGGGACATGACTTAAGAATTGCAACTGTCCTGGCTAATCCAGGACGTACATATGTTAAATTGATCTTGCTTAATGTACTCAAAAGAAATTGTTTAAAAGAAAAGAAAATGCTATGCAATTATATTGTTGTGGCACCCATCACCTACACTGCTGCCTGCAGCCAAGCAGCCACAAATAACACTGTTAGCCTGGCAGTAGAGTCCTGGGAAGGTAGGACCGGCAAAGACCATATGCACAGCACAGGCATATATCTTCTCACTAGAGAACAGGGCATAGTGATCTCATTTTTCATAGGACACCATATGGACGAAAACTCAACAGGTCTGGAATAGAGCATACACTGTCTGTGCACATGCCAGGCACAGTCATTCAGATTTTCATGCCAAGAATATAAGGCTGCATGTGGTCACTGCAAGCCTCACACCTCTACTTGGCACAGCCACCCAGAAGGACAAGAACTCAGCTCTGAAGACAAACGAGGTGAACATGACGTGTGAGGCATATATCTTAGGAACTGCATTATGCTTCCTTAGCTACACTTTCTAGGACCTAGTTATGATGCTGATTTATCTTATACTGACAGACTATCTAGGCTGCTGGACTTACCTTCTAATAAGGATCAGCTTCTTTGCATTGATTTGATAATGGTATTGAAGTTCATGAATGGTTTGTGTCCTCACTTGAGCTGTCTGTTTGAAAGATTTGATTTGACTAGAGGTCATAGTAAAAAGTTTTTCTGGCCAAGCTATTCAGTTAATGTCTGGAGTTGCTTCTTCTTTATTCTTGGCATCGCTCTTTCAAACTCTTCTGAGGAAGCCATTCCATCCACCATTGTTCATGCTATCAAACATCTTATTGAAAATTTTCTCGGCTTACACCCATATGAGTTATGCTAGTCGTTTCTTTTCTGTAATTTTTTGTTGCATCTGCAGTTAGCAATCTGCCACATGTTTTTCTTGTTGGTTTTTGTGTACATTTTGGTTGGTAGATGCAATTTGTGACTGATTAGGGAGAAGACCCTCTTTAAGATGAGAAATCACAGGATGTCATTTTGACTCTCTTTCTTTAGGTCATCCCTTAGATACACAGCAGGTACCTCACAGAGACTCCAGCAGCAGAGAGATTCCACTGCCATCTGTGATGTCTACTTTCTGTGGCCCTATTCCAGGTTGACACACCCTTTGTTTTCCACAGCATTATACATGCTGCCATGTGTACCAAATCTATGGTCACCACATATGTGTCCATTCTCACCTGGTTTGCTCTCCAGGGTGTCCAGTTGCTATCTTGTGACTTACAGGCACCAGTCTCGTTTTGCCACTGCTGCTGCCTCTGCTGCTCTGGCCAACATCTACTTTTCTCTATGTTTGCCTGCCAATTGTGTAACATCCTTCCTTTTTCCTGTCTCAGCACTAACTGGTCAGTGGCTTCCTCCATTGTCTGTCACTTCTCTTGCTCCATGTAGTGCTAGTGGAAGAGGCCAACAGGCATAGCCCCATGTCTTACTGTAGCATCCTATCTAGCAGTGCTGTCCCTCCATCTTCTTAACAGTGCATAACTGATATTCTTTTGTAAGTCAAAATATAGAACAAATTTCCTCAGTGACAAACAACACTTCACAACACAAATCCACAAACCAAGCCACAACATGCACCACCTTCAGCCATACCACACAAAGCTGCATCACACCATATGTCACTTCCAACACCACACGATGTCATCACGTTACATCTCACCACACAACAAACACTATCACTCACTCACACTATATGAAGCCACACTACAACCAACATCACATCTCGCCACATCGTGTCCTCATCATATTAACTACACAACAGTCTATACCACACTCAGTTACTCAACAATCTACATCATTCTCAGCCACACCATACACCACCTCACCACAAAATTAAATCAAAATGCACTTCTCATCCAGCTGCAGAACACCTTACGCATCACAACCATGCCATTAAAAAAGAAAAGAATAGAAAAGAAAAGCACAATACATCACACCCACCCATGAAGTAACCCATATCATTCCTAGTCAGAGTACTTACGTAGACAAACTTTGCCCAGTTAATGGCTCTAACAAAATACAACTTAATTAAACAACCTATTGACCTATTTATCAGGAGTTGGGAAGAAAAAGATTTATATAGAAAAGCAGAGTGAAGGGGATCAACCAAATGTAGAGAAGTGTCTTATGACTTGTATCTTCCAAGAATTCAAGTCAATGGAAAGGGAAGTATGGAAGCAGGCAGGGAGTTTCACGGTTTACCTGTGAAGATGATGGATTGTGAATATTAGTTTACCCGTGCTTTAGAGAGTTGGAGAGAATAAAAATGCAGCCAGTGAGACAGAAGAGTAGTAAATGGAAGAATAGAAGTAGAAAGTAGTGTGTATGAGAGAGAGAGAGAGAGAGAGAGAGAGAGAGAGAGAGAGAGAGAGAGAGAGAGAGAGAGAGAGAGAGAGAGAGAGAGAGGAGAGAGAGAGAGGCGTGA
>CM035181.1:12822960-12830460 GCA_020233015.1 Callinectes sapidus
GAGAGAGAGAGAGAGAGAGAGAGAGAGAGAGAAAGGGGGGGGGGGGGGGGGGGGGAGCATTGGTGTGTGGTGGGAGGTGGTATACAGAACATACCTGTTACCTGAGGGTGTGTGTTGTCGATCAGAAGACAGTATCTATTACCCAGCAGTCAAACTATTAAAACGTGCAGTGACGTCAGGTCGAGCCCGTGCCACCTCACACTCACACGGTGGACTCCTTTCACGCGTTGCTATCATTTGTGACATACTGGTGTGTGTGTGTGTGTGTGTGTGTGTGTGTGTGTGTTGAGAGGAGGTGGGGGGGAGGTGGCGTGGGTGTGTAAGCTTGCATGTTTTTCGGACTGAGTTGAGATCAGGTGAGATGTGCGCGGCAGTTTGGCCTGGAGGTTCGTTGGCCACTGCTTCATTTGTATCGAAAACGAAATGCATGATTATCGTGTTTCCGTTTGTAACTTACAGGAAGTGTCTTTATCTAGATTTATGACGCTCAACTGAACTGAAAATATTCTTCTTAGTATTTACTGAGAAGCGCGAACTTCTTTTCTACACCCTTCAAATCAGTAACACGTGCCTAAGCACTGTACTCTCTTCCTTGTAGCTGCTGATTTTGCCAGAAAAGCATCAAGCTTATACATAGGCTGGCCAATAATGTATACTCAATAACATAATGTATAAACCTAGGCTATAATAAAGTGTTTAAAGTGATGAAGTTATTTTCATTTTTTTTTCTGGAAAGCAATTTAGCATAAACATTTATATTACATAAATAACACACACACACACACACACACACTTTTCACAGTGGTGCCTCTTCTAAAAAGAATTGCATTCAACAAACACATATGCAAACACACAGACGCATTAAGGTGGTGCATGGTGCTTGCACTAATCTCGGGATTTGCCGTGGCGCTACTTATTGGGAAGGCAAGGGTTTTGCCATAGCAGTGCATCTTGAGTTGGAGGTGATGGTGGTGTGGTGTGGTGTGGTGTGTTAGGAAGACGGTGTTAGTAGAGGTGTCAGGGATGGTGTGTGGCGTGGCTCCTAGAGGACTGTGGGGACTGGAGTGTGGCTCTTTGCGGCCTCTCTCTGTAACTCAAGCCTTCCTCCCCATCCCGTCCACCTGAGAGCAACCCGACCCCTGACTTGTGATCCGTGAGTCCCGAGTGACCAGTGTCAGGGCAGACCCAGCCAGGTTGAGGCGAGGTACTGCTGGAAGCGCTGCTGGATTTTGCATGTGGTGCGGAGATTGTGTGGCGTGTGGTGTGGTGAAGCAGGCTGTAATGGTGATTGGATAAAACGAAGGTGGTGAGCCAAGGCGGTGGTGAGATAGTCTTGTGAAGGCAAGACCAACAGACCATGATCATCCGTCGTATTAACCCTTATACTGGGCCTCACTCTCGCCCGCCACCCGCTCCTCTTGATCCCGTGGCTCTACGATATGTTATTTGTGCCCCACAACTTTCCCCGAACTTCGTTGCTCTTCACTATCATGCAGTGAGTATCAGGAAGGACATTCGTTTGTAAACTGAGTGCACGTCTGTCGGTGTTAAACATGTAGAATGTTCAGCGACAATGAATATAATTTTCTTTCCCTAATTTTATCCTTCACACATTTTGTGTGACGTAAGAAATTCTTTAAATATCACTCTCCTTAACCAGTTGTGACCAGGGAGTCCTTCAGACTTGAAGAGACACACGGTCCGGAAAATGAGGACAGAGGTGTGGCGCCTCAGTCACCTTCTGGGATGCAAGATGGAAGTCTTTGAGAATCAACGGCCGTGGAAGGCAAATGCTGTGTTGCAGCAGCGTGATGTGGCTTATACGGTCGTATCATGGAGCCCTCTCTGTCGTACACTACACTTGAAGCATTAGAATCGAATCCAATGATGCAGTATACCAAAACTTCTCGGCGGAAGCAGTAGGGTGGGAGCAGGAAGGCAGGCAGCGTGTGGCTCAGTCAGTTAAACAAGGTGGACCGTGCACGGACACGCCCATCAGCGTCTGTCTGTGGAGGGAGGAAGACTGTCATGGTTGCCCACTGTTTACAAGATTGTGTAGGATAAGGTCAGTGGCTTAACTATACATCATCTTCCTCTCACCTGGTGATTCCATTCCACTGCTCTCAAATGTCTAATACAACACATGCCGCGCTTTCATCGTGAGGCTAATATTATTTTGACATGCGTCACCTGTCAGTATTGTAGTGTTGGGTGTTGTACTTCTGCACTGCACATCATTATTGAGTTCTGTCACTCCCTGCTTCCTGTGTTTCATGCGGGGCAAGACGAGATGATGTAGAATGACAGGCGCAGAGATGTGACGGCGCGGGAGGTGGGGGTGGGGGGGGAGGGGGGATGGACGGGAGAGAATGTGACTGTTTTAAGAGTAGCTTCGTAAACTACCTATATTATAAGAATAAAGATGTGATCATAATGGCACGTAGTATATAGTAATGAAGGGCGACAACCCGCGCGGGTTCCGCCTTGTGTCACTAGTGTACAATGTTGTCAACACTTACGCACCGCTTGTATTATTTTGTTATATTAGAATCGGTATATATAATATAAACTCTTCATCTCCAGCTGACAAACAGTTATGGTGAGATCTTTGATGACTTTGATGTGGGTTTATGATACCACTGATACTTTCCCAGTCCACTGTCACGATCACTCTCCATTCTGCAGGAAATTCAGTAGTAACACTTTCCCGGTTCACTGTCACGATTACCTTCCTGCTCGATGACACAATGAGGTGCACAGGATGCCAGCTAGTAGTGGCGCTCGCTTCGCCATACTCTCACGGTTGTTGTCATTGTCATTTAATTGGTACTGTATGTTGTCTGCGGTGAGAAAGTCTCGCTGTGTGTGTGTGTGTGTGTGTGTGTGTGTGTTTCCGTTTCCTTTTTCACAATCCTCCCCTACATGGTTTCACTACCACGCCCACTCGCACTATCGGTTCCCACCTGTTCGTGACGGGTCATGGGTGGCACTCACCAGGTCTTGCACACACACATTCATTTGGTCGTCCCAGGTGTCTCTTACAGAAACCGCCGGTTTATCATGGGGGAAGGTAATTGGCGTATAAAATCATATTTATGAAGGAAAGACACGAACCTGAGTATATATGTGTTGGTGGCTTATCATTGTTGTGTCTTAAAGTAATACGAGACCTAAGTGAGCGATCACACTTGTAATGTGTCTTCGTATCATATTTTGACACAGCGGTGCAGCGCTTGCCCGTCCACGCTGATAACCACGATGATAACGTACGTATGTGTGTGATATAAACGCATCAGATGGATACCCGCCTTCATCCTCACCAGCTTCATTGTAATCATATCCTTGGATACTCAAATACCAAATTAAACGACTAACAACACATATTACGCATTTCCTCGTGTCGGTTTGTACACATTCTCTCTCTCTCTCTCTCTCTCTCTCTCTCTCTCTCTCTCTGCTTCGTGCGGCAGCCAGCGCTGCCCTATTCAGCCAAGAGAGGTTTATACTTCGTGCTGGAGGGTGACCTCACAGCCTTCAGTCATGGTTTCGTAACAGAGCCATGAATGAAGCGTCTTCGCCCTGAAAAAGAAAAAAATAGTTTAGATTTACATAATTATCTTTTTCGTGGTATTCATTCATTCCTGGAACTGTACCCAGAGCGCTGCTGATTCGTGAAATCCTGTCCGCGGGGTTATCAGTTGATGGTCTGCCTCGACTTGGGTTTCTGTTAGTACAACCGAGGCCCTTTTTCGCTCTCACTTTTCCAGAGGTCATGTATTTTTTTTTTTATTTATTTATTTATTTTTTTTTTTATTCTCAAGCTATCTGTTTTCTCTTGAGTGTGTATTGGGTGTGGATGCTGGAATGGAGATGATGAACTATTGCACTATATTTCATAACCATCAGTTTTGACACCATCTATTGAGGCGATGTCGCAGGGAAAGGCAAGGTCGCAACTCCTTCCTTGGGTTACGTCCCGATCCTAATCACCGCTATGTGAGTGGAGGGTTACGGCGGGAAAGAAGACAAAGACCGTAACTAATTTGCGGAAGCGCCGTGACGTGTATCCTGGTGCGAGATCTGGCGCAGTGGAGCACTTCAGCCGAAGGAAGCGGGGCTGCGGCAGCGCCAAGCTCGTCCCACACAGTGCATGACATCGCGCTGAGAATATTCTGTCACGAAGAGAGTGACTTCACATTAAAGATGTAAAGAGGTGCAGCTTACTTGATAGTTAGGAGTGGCTCGCAAGGAAGATGATGTTATGATACCTAAATATGTTTTTTATTTACTCGAATTATGTATCTGTGTACACGTAAAGGCTGGTCAAAAGTGTACGAATCACAACATGATAAAGCAATCAGATTAAGACACTTTACAGGTATTGTCAGTATTTAGAACAGACTTACTGCGTATGCTGTAGGCACCATTGTCAGCAAGGAGGAAAAATAACTACTTTTTCTCGTCAGCGACAGTATACCCGGAACTACTCCATCAGCTGCATTGTTAGATAAGCTCTCTCTCTCTCTCTCTCTCTCTCTCTCTCTCTCTCTCTCTCTCTCTCTCTCTCTCTCTCTCTCTCTCTCTCTCTCTCTCTCTCGTCGAATAATAATTATGACACCAACTCACTTTGCCCGTCTGTTTCCTCTCTATATACACATCAGATACAGTATAGCTAATCCCTGCACTTCTCCCAAACAACTTCATACACACCACCTGCCCTGCTACTGCTTCTCTCTAACCCCGCCCTCCCCCCTCCCCCCCACCCTTTGTATCTGTGGCTCCTTCAACACCCCTCCCTCCCTCCCCTGCTGCTTTCCATTTGCCTGAAACAAACCACGCTACTCCGCCCCAACGTCTGACCTCTGGCGACCCTTGACCTAGAACGTGTGCAAGATAGAGTGGCAGGTTGCGGAGGAGGTTTGTGTGGGAATACCAGTGCTTATACTCTTCTCTACGTGAATACGATTTTATTACCTCTTTTTTGTTTTGTTTTCCTCTGTCGGTGTGTATGTGTGTTATCTTTTTTTTTGTTGGTTGTTTGTTCTTTGCTTGGGGGTTTGTTGTTTGTTTGTTGTTTGTTGTTGTTGTTTTGGTAGCGGTGGTGGTGGTGGTGTTTTTCTTCTTCATTGTCGTTTTCCTTTTTCTTTATTCTTTTCTTTCTTTTATTCATCATCATCATCATCGTCGTCATCATCTTTTCTTCTGCTCCATTTTCGTTCTTTTTTCTTTTCTGTATTTCTTCTTCTTCTTCTTCTTCTTCTTCTTCTTATTATTATTATTATTATTATTATTATTATTATTATTATTATTATTATTATTATTATTACTATTATAATTATCATCTTTGTTACAGTCGTTGTAGTCGTTTTATCTCAAGCTTATCACCGATTCCCAATGCCCATGTGTGAAATGCTCACGTAATACTCCACCAGTAATGCAAATGAGCTGCAGCAAATGACCCTTTTAGAAACCAGAAAGAGGGAGAGAGAAAGGAGAGGGGGGGGGGGATGTATGTGTCGTGCTGAAGAGATGCTGAGAGCGGGATAGGTGAGCAAGGAGCGTGAGTGAGTCTGGGATCGGGTAATGCTGCATGGTGCTGGATGAAGATGAGTCACCAAGAGGAATGTTGTAACTCCCTGATAAGTGCCGGGACGGGGAGGTGATTTACTGATTACTGGGACGCGCCACCACCACCACCACCACCCATGCATCACCGCCACCACCACCACCACCACCACACAGCCAATCCCCTATAGAGTCATGTCGGCCAGCGTCAGGAGGAGTCTGAACCGTGATTACATGTTGCTTTAGAAGTTTAGACGAATGCTGGTTGTGAAATAGTGAAATCCATATTCAGAAACACTTCATTGCTGCATCTCTACTATTTCAAAGGGCTCCTGTTGAAGAGACACAAATTTTCAAGGGTGTTTTTATGGTTTTATTGACAAATGAGCAAGGTTTCTATATAATTGACAGGAGAAACACCCTTAGAAACCCGGCTTGTTAGTTTATGTGGCCTTTGAAAAAACTCGTGGTGAGAGCGGAGTTTTTCTGAATACGGACCTGAGTTCCTGGGATGACCGAGGCTGGCTGGGATGGACACACACACACACACACACACACACACACACACACACACACACACACACTCCCAGAAGGCATGGAAACGTGACCGTGAATTTTGCGACCCCCATAAAACTCGTGTCTCGCTCGGGGTGTTTTTATGGTGTGGATGAGCAGTGGTGGCGGCGGCGTGGCGGGAAGCCCTGCTCGGGGTGCTCAGTAGGTGACACGTGGCAGTTTTCCCTTACTAATCAGTCAGCGAGGGAAGTGTGTATGTGTAGGGAGGAGTGGGGATGAGTTCGTGGGATCTGATTAAGGCGGTCAGATGTTTTTTCTCAGCTTCTTCACATGCAAGGGAATCCAGAGAGAGAGAGAGGTGGATGTGTTTATATAACTTAGTGAGTTGGTAAAAATAAGAATTGGGAAGAATAGCCGACTGACTGACTTGCATAACTATTAAACCGCATGCACGCCTCCAATACTCTCCCCTCCCACACCCCTCCCACGCTCCTCCATATGCTACATCTCTCACCACCACAACTTAAGATCATATTCCATAATGCATTGCCGCCTCTATCTCCTCCCCACTATTTTTCAACAGTCTCTAGTTAATTGATGTTACAGTTTCAGGAATACTGTCCTGGTTTTAGTGACTGGTCAACAAGGATTCTGAACTTTTAAACCCCTCAGTACTGGAACACGTTTTTATATTTATGCTTTACACAGCTTCAGAAATTTATGTGGGGGTTAAAAAATGTTAGACTCCGGCCACTAATATTCTGACCTCCATTAATCCTCCTTAATGTCAATAAAATCGTCCGATCACACTTTAAACTCGTGGTAAAAAAGTTTCCCAGTACTCAAGGGGTTAATGGGAGAGGGAAGAGAGGAAAGAAAAAAACACCCACGAGAACCCGGCTCATCATCTCTGTGGTCTATGCAGTCTTAAAGAGAGAAGAGTATTTAAGTATACATTCATTAGAACATTACGAACTATTAATGGAAGAAGGGAAAGAGAAACACACATGAGAAAAGAGGTGTCATCTGTGTGTGGTTCATGTAAAGACTTCTAAAGAGGGAAGAGCATTACGAGGTGTTCATCATATCCTACATGTATCCCACCACAGCCTTCCTTCATCCTCTGCTAATTATAATGCATCTCTTTTCATTTCATTATGGCTCGTATTCTCAAACACTTCTGTGCCTCACCTCTGCTATTTCAAAAAGGCTTGATTTAGATATACACGAGTTCTTTAATGTGTTTTTTACGGTTCTAGAGGCAGAGTGACAAGATTTCTACATTATTAACTGGAGAAACACTCTTGAAAGTCCCTCCAATCAACTCTGTGGCCTTGGAAAATAGTTGTGGTGAGAGAGAAAGGCGTTTCTGAATACTGTCCATATGCCTCGCTGCTTTTAATCACTTCAGTACTAGAG
>CM035181.1:12835460-12845460 GCA_020233015.1 Callinectes sapidus
AGTGAAAGGGAAGTATGTAAGTGCCTGGTGGGTGGAGGGACTGTGTTAGTTAGGTAGTGGTGTTGGCTGAGTGATATACTATAGGTCCGTATGCAGAAACGCTTTGCTCTCTCACCACGACTATTTTGCAAAGGCCACACACAGATGACAAGCCGGGGGGGGGGGGGTTCTCAGGGTGTTTCTCCTTTCAGTTATGCGGTATTCTTGTTCATTTGTCATTAGAACCATAAAAAAGTACCCTTGAAAACTTATGTCATTTAAACAGTAGGCCTTTGGAAGAGTGAAAATGGTGCAGCGGTGAAGTGTTTGAGGATACGAGCCATAGTGTTGTAGCACGTGGCGGTGGTGGGTGTTGGCAGCGGTGGAGTGGCAGGAGGAGTGGCAGTGGTGGCTTAGTGCTTGGTGTGGTGAAGGTAAACCAGAGATAAGTTTTGAGTGTTGGCATCCAGTTTTTCACTATCCTGCTCACCTCACCAGGATCACGGCATGCGGCACCAGGGAGAGAGCCTCGGCGTGTGGGGGGTGGGAGTAGTGGTGGTGGTGGTGGTGGTGGTAGAGATGATGATGATTCGATAGTGGTGGTGATACTAATACTAACACTAATAATGCAATGATAATGATAATAATAATGATGATGATGATGTGATGGTAGTGATGATACTAATACTAGCACTAATAATAATAATAATAATAATAATAATAATAATAATAATAATAATAATAATAATAATAATAATAATAATAACTACAACAACAAAAGCTTTAGAGTGACATACATGTTCATTAATAAAAGCAATCACTGTTATAATAACACTAAACTAAGATAAATTGATGCAATGTTTATCTAGTATCAACCCACCCATCTCTCTCTCTCTCTCTCTCTCTCTCTCTCTCTCTCTCTCTCTCTCTCTCTCTCTCTCTCTCTCTCTCTCTCTCTCATGGCATTGCTGGTCACGTGGTGGAATCGTGATCAAGTGGAGTACGTCGGGCAGGAGAGGGCATAGGTCACTTACTGCAAGTACTCCGACCTGTAGCTGTGGGTGAGACTCCGACCTATAATGCACCATAACCACGTACCGCCCCACCCCCCCCCTCCACCACCCTCCCCTTTGACCTTGCGCACGCAGACTTGCTGTTCACTCATTACTGCAAGCCTCGACAGGACAGGAAACAGCTGCTCGGGGACTGGCATCTAAGTGGGTTTTTTGTTTTGTTCAATCGTTTTTGTTGCCTTTGACCAGATTTACATTCTTACATGAGAAGTGCATAATATTACTTAGTTAATGTGTGTGTGTGTGTGTGTGTGTGTGTGTGTGTGTGTGTGTTGTAAGCCATGTTAAGCTATTTTACTCTTTTTTATGGCAAACGGCTTATTCATTAAGTATTTAGTCTCACCCTGATCTACGTGAAATTGAAAAAAAGGGGGGGGTGGGGGGTTTACATATTACCACTGGAATGTTAATCTTTTCTTGGTGGTTTTATCTTACATCCGTGTTTTCTCACACGATCGCTGGGGGCCTTGCATAGCTTAGTGTCACACTCCCCACAACAAAACAGAATGGGTAGACACTGCTACCATGACATCCCTGGGCTTCACTGTTACTAGGTATTCGTCAGTGTTATGTCAAGCATGGGGAGGTCTAGTAGCAACACAATCAAATGAAACTTATCCAATGACGTGGCTTTTTTTTTTCCATTTTTGTTTAGTTTATCTCAGAAAGGTTTGGCAGTAAACGGGAGCGCTTCGTGAACGTGGAAGGTTATGTTGTGTTTATTTCAAGGAAGTATACGACAAACTGGTCTATTGAAAGGAAAGAGAGACACCTGCAATAAAGAGATGGTGTCTGATGAACCTAGAAGAAAAGTTGAAAGTTAAAAGGGATTGGTGACAAACTGGTGCTTCCTGGTAAACATGAAAAAAAGGATGTTAGGCAGCGTGAGGCAGAGCACCAGCACGATCCAATACGTGTGGTCGTGTTATTGGTGGGAATATGACGCTGCTGCGACAGTGATTCATCGTGTCAGGGGACGGACGGGCCTCGGAGTTGTGATGGCCCAGAAGACTTACTTTTTGGGGGGAGGGTCTGAGATTTATAGGTCCGTTTTCAGAAACACTTTTCCCCTCACCACGTCCATTTTCCAAGGCCGCAGAGATGATTAGCGGTGTTTTCAAGAGTGTTTCCCCTGTTAATAATGTAGAAATCTTGTCAGTCTACCCCTAGAGCAGTAAAAATACCTTGAAAACTCGTGTAAATTTAAGCAAAAGCTTTCTGAAATAGTGAAGTACAAAAGTGTGTGAGAATACGAATCATAGATTGGTAGTAAGGTAGTGGTTGTGGTAAACTGTGGAACTCCCTACCTACTTCTGTATTTCCAACTTCCTATAACTTGACTTTATTTAAGAGGGAGATTTTAAGGCATTTGTTGTTGTTGTTGTTGTTGTTGTTGTTGTTGTTGTTGTTGTTGTTGTTGTTGTTGTTGTTGTTCTTCTTCTTCTTTAGCTAACTTTATTGAATCTTTAAGGGGACTGGCAAATTAGTGAGCCCACTCTATTGAACCTGTAAGGGGACTGGCAAATTAGTGGGGTTTTTATTTTATTGGATTTGTTATCCGTGGTCAGCTTCTCCTTCTACCTTACATTTAAAAGTAAAAAAGCACAAACCTGATGTAATGGTGGTATGTTGGGAATAAGTGTGTTATTATTTCTAAACATAGAATAGTACAGCTACAACTTCTTGCATTTGATACAGTATGTATAACGCTGAGTATTTTACTTTGGACTGTGTTCTCAAACGTTTCACTGTCCTATTTCGAGCACCAGTAGGCTCTAGTAAAAATTGTTGTTTAACTAAAATTTTGTGCTAGTAATGAAAAAAAAGAAAGAAAATGTTGAGCATCCTACCAATACCCATGGCCTTTCATATATATTTTTTTAAATTAGAGTAAAAAACGTTAAAAGCAATATCTTATTTCTTAGTTGATAGTGTAGCTTGAATGGGAAATCACAAATCACACAACAGAATAAAGCTTGGCCCATCGGATAGCTACCGTTGTCATCCGAGGTATTATCCTTCGTGACAGTTTCTGCAGGGGATTTGATACCGTGGTACCAAGGATTCTTACCTTGCGTAGTACCGTACCGCCTGGCCGGACTGGAACGATCGACTGTTAGGTAGAGGTGAACCATTCCCCGCCCAGTGCAGGCCAAGGGTAGAAATGTAGCGTGGGTTAATTGAGCATGGTGATGTACGGTAGGTGGCTAATGGAAAGCTGTGTTGCAACTTGTGTGTAAATATAGTAGAGACTCATTGGTGGGTGGGTAATGGTGAGTGGCAGAGCATAGTGACTGGAGGGTAGTTGGGTAATGGTGACCAGTAGAGGAGAGTGCTCATTGGTGCAGTGAATGCTTGCCACTTGGTTTCGTGTTTCTCCGCCAAGTGGCAGAGGTGGTGCCGTTTCGCAGCATTGCAAACAACAATGCTTTCCTTTATCAGGTGTACCGGGAACCTTGCAGCATAGCACTCCCTGCTCGCTCCCCCACCGTCAGTAGCGTGACAGGTGACAAACAGGGATTGGGGAATATCAGTAAGGCGGCAAGTCACGGTGGGGTAATGTAGGCAGCAAGAGGCTGCGGGACGTGATCACTTCACTAATCTCATGATTATACCCCCACCCTTCCTCGCCTCACGTCATGGGCAACCCTCTGCCGTATTCCTCAACCGTTCCCACCAGCTGTTGATATGCTAAGACCTGCTGCACTACACACAGCTGTGTCCAGCCTTGCATCTTGGATCTATGCTTGCACCTTTATCTTTATTTGCTATTCTCCCCTGTAGGTATATACTTGTTGCCACCTCTGTGTGGAGGGAGAAGAGAGGAGGGAAGCTTCATATATTTATAATCATTCTTTTCATGTAAAAGTTAATCAGATTTTGCTCTCAGAAGCGTGTCCGAGGATACTGGTCGATGCTTGGATATCCAAAAAGATGACGCGTAGAGAAAGGTATGCTGTGACTCTTTTAGCAATGACTACCAAAAACAGCGAGAGACGCCGCCCCTTGCTTTTTTTTTTTTTTTTTTTTTTTTTTTTTTTTTCTTCTCAACGAAGAAGTTACATGATGTTATTATATTTTAGGCCAGCGCTGCCATGTGGTCATTCAGAGGAGGATCTAATACTATGTTTCATTGGGTCCTCCAGACTTCTCCGTGTGTCTGATTGAGTCAAGGATGTTAGACGAAGATTATTAAACCACTTGGGTTGAACACACAGGATGTGGCCTGGTGGTCAGTGACTGTGAGGCTGTTCTTTTTAAGTTTCTCACCATTTTGTTTAGGATTATTTGCTCGCGTCCCCCATTTGTGATTAGGTAAGCTGTGGTGTGTTTGTCTTAGCAGTCACCGAAATAAGTAGCTCGGATTTCAATTGGCTCTATTGGAAGCATTTAGAGGTAATCCCGCCATTGTATAGTAGGGTGTGCTGACTGTACGTACTAGCTTACCTTGAAGGATTATATTGTATTGTTGCTAGTTAATGTTTTTCTGAGTTGCATCAGCGCCGAGGAAGTAACCTCACCACGTCTGCCACCCGCAGTGACCACACTTAAATACAATTTTAAAATGATTGAGATAAATACATCATCATATTCTTTTTGAATTTCTTGTTAAATCAGTGAACATTTAAAAACATGTACTGATGTTGGAACTCGTGCACTGTAATCTCTATCAGAATACTTGACTAACAAAGAAGTGTATACGTAACGTGGGCTGCTCAGATAAATAGCTTTTATGAGTAGTGAATTAGTGAATTACGTCATTGGTGTCAGCACGGCGACATGTTGGGTGATTTGTAGGAGACATTAGGTTTTCTGAAGCGCCGTATTATTTCAGTTTTCATTTGCCATCAATTGTGAACGTCTCTCTCTCTCTCTCTCTCTCTCTCTCTCTCTCTCTCTCTCTCTCTCTCTCTCTCTCTCTCTCTCTCTCTCTCTCTCGTTAAGAAACTACATACACTGCGATGCAAAAGGTGGGTGGCCTGGGCGTGCTTCAGTAGTAACCGGGAGATTGGTTATGAATACCTTGATGCCTTACCCCGTAAAGAAAAAAAAAAAAAAAAAAAAAAAAAAAAAAAGAGGAGTACGGGGCAAACAGCAGCACACACCTATGGGCTCAGGCAAGGCATGTGTGTTTGTCATACACAATATTTTTATCTAAAATAAGAAATGTGATTAAGGTGTTGAATCTTGACTTCGCGTGAGGGCGTTTTGCGAGTTTATTTATTTATTTTTTATTTATTCTATTTATATGATTGTATATTTTATTTTTACAAACAGCCCTCGTCATTGAGTGGGCAACAATAATTTTGAGGTTGTGCGTTTGCTTGCTGTTCATTCTTAGCTACAGAAGTGTTGCAAACCACGCACACTGGCAGGCCTTGAGTATAATTTACTGTGAAGTACTTACTTAAACACATCAGTGATCAATGTTGCCCTCCTATGGTGTGTTGGCAGGGCACAGAAGTGACTGATGTCTTGTGTTTCAGGGCGCCCATGTGTGGATCCCTGATCGGGAGCAGGTGTGGCGCTGCGCCCAACTCGCTCAGGACTACAAGAACCACCTGGTCACTGTCACCTTTGAGGATGGACAGGTATGGATTGTGACAACTTATTCTCTTTTATAATCATCACCCTGGCTTTGAAGTTTAATAGTTTTTTTGTTTGTTCTTCTATTAGTTTGACATTTTTGTATCTACTGACACTTCTTACAGAATGTGATTGATTCCCAACAGATAAGAGAGAGTAGATTAAGAGAAAATTGTAAATGCGGTGTGAATGTTACACTACTTTTGACCATAAATACATCTCTCCTTGTAACTCAATAGCAGATGTTGGGAGATGTCTACAGAAAGGAAGTCAATTACTTTATCATTATCATGCAATTATTGTTGATATGACGTGTTCCCTGCAATGCCTTAGGAAGGATGGCCATGTTTTATGGTTCTCCCCATGTGCTATCTTAAAACATTTCAGTCTGTTAACTGATCTTTCTTCTTTTCTTACTGTTTCTGCATCCTCTGCTTCACTCATCTACCTTCATTATTATATCACTGTTGCAAGTTTACAATTCAGATGGTCAAACTAACTCATGGTCCTGTATGCTCGTACTGTACTTGTTAGTATTTCATTCACTCGGTTCCTTTTTATTTGCTCACACACCAGATGGATGATTTATTCCACTTGCAATCATTTTTCTTCTCCAGCCATATTTTCTGTTAACTCCTGGTATCTTTTGTGTACTTATTTCTGTTTACTGTTCTTTAACCTTTAAGGTTGTGGTAATGATGGAATGTGTTCATTTCTTCTATCCACACAAATTGTACTCTCTCTCTCTCTCTCTCTCTCTCTCTCTCTCTCTCTCTCTCTCTCTCTCTCTCTCTCTCTCTCTCTCTCAGCTGCTAAAACTTGCTGCAGTATGCATGTTATTTGCAACAGGCATTGTAATGGCAGACTGTAGCTAATGATTCCTCCTCAGACACAAGAAATCAAGGTCAAGAGTGATGAGGAGCTGCCACCCTTACGCAACCCTGAGATCCTCATTGGTGAAAATGACTTGACCTCCCTTTCATATCTTCACGAACCAGCTGTACTTTATAACTTGCAAGTCAGATTTTGCAATCAAAATGCCATCTATACCTACTGTGGTGAGTATTGTAAACAGGGATGCAAGCTTATAATAAAATGCACCTTTTGTTTCTCTGTCTGTCTGTCTATGTGTAGGTGTGAGTGTGTAGGTGTGTCTGCTTCTCATGGAAAATAAATTTATGAATTGTGATAAAATTTTGTAGTGTTTTTCAATTGATTATAATTCTTGATTATTTTTTAATGGTGGAGAGAGGTATTGCTGGAGCTTTCATTGTTGGTTTATGGTTGAATTCCAAACACATTATATGTCTGTCTATTTGTGTATGAGTGAGCTGCTGAAAAAATCTATTGATCTTTTTGTGATGGAACTGGTAGGGATAATTATGCTAGTGTAGTTGTTGTTGAATCCTATCCTTTTTGTGGGACCTCATATTCATTGCTGTAGGGAAGGGACATTTGACCTATAAAGATTAATAAGCAAAGAAAAGTAAATCTTGGTTTTATGCCTTTATGTTTGAAGTTTTACCATCAGTCTGTAGTGTTCATAGTTTGGTGTGTCAAGTGTCAAAGAATCTTACAGTATAACTTGGATGTCATACTTTTTTCTTAGCTGCTTAAATAGCTCTTCCATCTGAACTTTTTTTTTCCCCCATTTGATTAATTATTGAAATATTGTCTTTGACTTGACATGTTGTATCACATTGTTGTTATAATTGTTATCCCTCTTCTAGGTATTGTCCTTGTGGCCATCAACCCGTATGAAGAACTACCCATCTATGGCCCCGATACAATATCTGCTTATCGGGGACATTCCATGGGGGATCTTGATCCACACATATTTGCTGTGGCTGAAGAGGCATTCACACAGATGGAAAGGTATTACTGTTATTATTATTGTTATTGTTATTGTTGTTGTTATTGTCTCCTCTGTAAGTGCAATAGCATTTTGAACATTGAGTCTTTGTGATTTAAATGATTATGATTTGAGGGGAGGCTGTAATCATGTCGTTTTAAAACTGCCTATAATGTAGAAAGTTTCAGCAACATCGACTGAATTTTCCCCACAGGGATAACAGAGATCAGAGCATCATTGTATCTGGAGAGTCTGGTGCTGGCAAGACTGTGTCAGCAAAGTATGCAATGAGATACTTTGCTAGTGTTGGAGGCTCTGATTCTGAAACACAAATTGAGAAAAAGATCCTGGCTTCTAACCCCATCATGGAGGTAAGAATCAACTAGGCTCTCATGATTTGTACTGTGAGGAAGAAAGTAACTTCATTAGGTGTGTATGTTTAGGATTATAAATAGAATTTCTGTGGATGGACCAAGGAAGGTGGCTGTTGACAAGGGCTGACCCATTGTAAACATGGAATGTGCTCTTCCAGAATTGAGATTATGATGATAATTGTCACTAATTTGTTTCTTTATTTGATATTAATTTGTTAATTTCAGCATCTGGTCTCTTATTTGCATTTGAAATCTGCTTTTATGAAAAAACACTGCTTTATCAATTGTCCCATCATAGTTTGTGGATTTTAATCTTGGTACTTAAAAGCTTTTTTTATAAATAACAAGTTTTAAAAAATAAAGGAATGCCAAGTGACATATCTTTAAGGTTTATAACTGACCTTTTCCAGGCCATAGGTAATGCAAAAACCACAAGAAATGACAACAGCTCTCGTTTTGGAAAGTACATTGAACTGGACTTCACACGCAGCTACAGCATTATGGGTGCAAACATGAGAACCTACCTATTGGAGAAATCACGTGTTGTCTTTCAGGTAATGAATGACTAGCATTATTTGTGATTTGCTTCCATGGTTGAAAGTTATATATATTGAAGTTAGTGATTGTAATTCTTAATGTATATGTTATTTCAGTAGAGAGGTGATAATTTTGTTTTCATATTACTTATTCTCATTCTTTTGCATTCCCAGGCTCCTGAGGAAAGAAATTATCACATTTTCTACCAGTTGTGTTCTGCAGCTTCAGATAAGAAGTATAGTCATCTAAGATTAGGTAAGTCATAACATAGTCTTAATACGATGTTTACAACACTAAAATTCATGAATTATGCTTCAGTAATATTTTTTACCCATGTTCATTGTCGACCATTTAGTTATTAATGGTGAGACTCAAGTCATGAAGATGTATCCCAGAAGTTAGAAAGGTGATAAGCATGAAATGTAAAGGAAGGTGTGTGTCTGTGCATTGTTTAATGTTGGAAGTTGTATAAAGATAAATTGAAGTGTTTCTCTGCATATTTTGTGAATGTACATGTGAAGATATGGGGTGTTTTGTATTCGCTTTTAGTTTTGTAGGTTGTGGTTTTTCAGCAATGATAAAAAAAATAGTCAAGAAATAGTATATGTATTACTTAATTCAAGATCGAGAAGTCTGTGGTCAAAAATATGCTCTTCAAAGCAGGAAAAGTCTCCACCTACTCCACTTGTTATTGGCCATTGAATACCATAACAGTGCTCTCCACTCTCACCTTGACTTCATTCCAGCACTCTCCATTGTTCATGACGTCATTCCAGCACACACCACTCATCTTGACCTCATTCCATCAAACACTACTCTCATCTTGACCTTATTCCAGCACATTCCACTCACTTTGACCTCATTCCAGCACTCTCCACTTGTCTTGACTTCATTCCAGCACACTCCACTCATCGTAAGGATTGAAGGCTCTGCTGATGCAGACTTTATGCAACACAACAACAGTCATCTTATCAGTTAAATTTTCCCCTAGCTACTAATAATAGGAAAATAATAATAGCATCAAAGTGTTAGTCCTCAGAACATTATTGAGATAAATAGATATCTATAATTTGTGTAAAAAGGTGTTCGTATTACTGCCAGCACGAATCACATCTCCAGCGTATGTTCCATTGAGCATCCATCTCCTGTCTATTTGTTGATTTGTTTATTTTTCAGTGTTAAAAGTGGTGGTGTTATTGTATTTATAAAGACCTGTATAGGATGAGGTCATTTGTTGATTTTGTGTATGGATTATGATTTTGGAAGTGTGCCCAATCCAAAGAGGAGGAGAAGCCAGGAAGAGTGGCTTCTGTGTGTGTTGCCTGTGGCAACTATGTATTGTGCTTCACTGTGTGTGTCACTCTTTTAAATATCCTAACACTTTGTCATTGCAATTTAGAGATTTTGTCAACTTTGAACCCCACAGTATTTACCTTTTTGTATATACTATTGTCTTCTCTTTCCAAATCATTTTCTTCATGTGAAAAGATATCTAAAGGTGTTTTGTTTTATCTTATCTATCTTATTGCAGCTATTTATTTACTTAATTTTTTAATATATACTGTGCTTTATTAATATTCCTCTAGATATTGGTTTTG
>CM035181.1:12847960-12878541 GCA_020233015.1 Callinectes sapidus
ACTCTTTGCAGTGCTAACCTGAGTGCAATAAAATAGTGGTTTTCAGTGCAGAACAAGACTATGAAGTATTTTGAAGATTGCTATTTTTTTTATTTGATTAAATTTTACTTTGAGGGTTTTGCTTATTTAAACATTTACATGTAATGATAGTGATAATAATTACATTAGTACAGGTTGACATCTTCCTTAAAGGGAACAGGACTTGTCTTATTATAAGAACTAAAATACATACAAAGTTGACTTGCCTCAGTCTGTCTCTTCTAGTTACTTTTGATAACACAAATGAGCATTACTACAAATTGTGTGGCAAGACACAAATGATAGAAATGTGATCATACAAAATAATTATTTCCATGTACATTCGTTTCAAGCTGACTTCTCAAATAAAAGAAGATACCAGTAACCAAAACTAGACTCCCACACAAACTAGGGTGCATGCTCTCTCTCTCTCTCTCTCTCTCTCTCTCTCTCTCTCTCTCTCTCTCTCTGTCTCTCTCTAATGCTGATGCTAATACTAACTTATCACACTGCATTAGGATCAATTTAGCAGTTTGGATAGCTCTTTGTGTAATAGCAAGGAAAATTTAATTAATTAGGTGACATTATTACTCCTTGTATTAGTGAAGACAATAAAGCTACATACCAATATTGTGGATGGATTCAAAGAAACGCTGCTGCTATCATAAAAATTCATTAAGGGCCATAGGGAGTAGATTGAAAACCTGCTATGCTTTATTGCTATTCCCTCAATAAGAGGCATGTCTACTTGTCTTGGCTATATACCAATATATATATATATATATATATATATATATATATATATTATATATATATATATATATATATATATATATATATATATATGGATAGAGGGTACAAAGATTGATAAGTTATCATTATCATTCCCACTGCTACTGCTACTACTACTGCTGATACTACTACTACTACTACTACTACTACTACTACTACTACTACTGCTACTACTACTAGTACTACTACTACTACTACTACTTGCTTGATTGTACAAAACATATATGCAATACATAATAAGCTAATCATAAGCTCGTTACATTTTGGCTCCTCTTCAAGATTCTGTTTACTTTGCCAAAAATTGCATTGAATTATAGGTCAGTTGATTGATAACCTAAAGCTTTTTCAATCAGTGTCCTGTGGTATATACTGTCTTCATGTACTCTTATTCTTGAAGTATCTAATTTCTCCCTTCACAATATTCACAACATACACATTCTGGTCAGAATTCCAAAGCTAAATGTCATGAAATTACTTTGCAGTCTGTAATGCATATCAAAATTATTTTTGTCGAACAGATGTTGAACAATTCCTATATAAAAGCTACACTACTAGAACTGGAATTGATTGAGACTTTTATAAGTTAAGAGAGGGTAAGTATAGGATGCCTAATTTTTGTGTATTGTCAATAAAAACTTATTACTTCTCCAGGCCATCAAGACAATTTCCACTACCTCAACCAAGGCAGCAGCCCTTCCATAGAAGGTGTTGATGATGGTGCAGATTTCATAGAGACATGCAAAGCACTGTCACTCTTAGGGATAAGTGAAGCTACACAAGACCAGATGTTCAGAATTCTTGCTGGTATTTTACATCTTGGAAATATCATCATTCAAGACAACGGAGGAGATGCCTCAACAATTGATGTGAGTTAATCACGTGTTGTGATATCATAGGTTAGGAACATTGGATTTCCTTGATTTTTCTATCCTCATGATATTATATGATAGTAATATTTTGTTTATATTCAGTTTTATGGATATCTTTCAAATTTACAGTTTATCGTGAATTAATCTTACTAATTAATTGGTTTCCACTCTATTCACATATTTGGTCCTGTGGTCTTGTATCTATCTCTTCACTGATTTTTTATAAAACATGGTCATTATTAAAAGAGTTCTTTTGTTTTCTTACAGAAAGGTGACGAGTCTCTTGCAATTGTAGCTGAATTGCTTGGCATTAGTGCGAGTGAAATGAGGATGTGGCTCTGTCATCGTAAAATCACTAGTGGCAGAGAAGTCTTCACTAAACCAGTGACTCTCTCAGAGGTTTGTATTCATGTATTTATCAGAGAGTAGAAATATTGTTGATCAATCAGAACTGTAAATATCTTCATGAATGTGAATGTATATTATAAGTCTAGTTGTTGGATTATTTTTTAACTAACTCCATTCTTAACCAAATAGTACTTGCCATGAGTCATCTTTCTTTATTTCAGGCAACATTCTCCAGAGATGCATTGGCAAAACACATCTATGCAAAGTTATTTGACTGGATAGTAAAGGAGATAAACAAGTGCTTTGCTGCCCCTACAAAACCTTTCAGGTAATAGGAATGTAAATTGGACAAATTTCTTAGCTATGTGGAGCTGAGATAATATGATTTTTATAATGTTTAGCTGAGATGAAATGGGTATTGTTGCAGTCATTCATTCTTTTTAGTGAGTTGTTAGTACCTTTGTCAGTATGCTTCTTTTGACATGATAAGTTGATCAGATATGAAGAGGCATATTAGAATAACAATTTAAGTGCTAGTTGAAAAAAAAAATAATACTGATTGCACAAGAAACACAGCCAGCCAGTTATTTTGGTAGTAAGGGGAGTACTGATGCCTGGAGAGAGGTAAACAGAGGTAGTGTGCTGTGTTGTGGCTCATTTTGATCCACACAGATTCTGGCTTTTGAGTTGTATTCCAAACAAAGGTTGTATACCAAACAAATTTTTCATATCCAAACAGGACATATATGAAGTTGTACTTATTCTAAAGTGGACATTTACCAAGTTACCACTGTATTCAGATTCCAGGCTTTTACAACATTCCTTTTATGTGCTGGAGATAACACTGTTTTATATAACTTCAGATTTATTGGGGTTTTGGACATCTATGGATTTGAAACCTTTGAAATCAACAGTTTTGAGCAATTCTGTATAAACTATGCAAATGAAAAACTTCAACAGCAGTTCAACCAGGTAGGCTTTGAGTGATGCTTGTTTTATGGTGGATGATATCTATGGCATAACTTTGAACAAATATTTTCCAAGTTTAATTGTAAACATAACTTTTTATCTGATACTTATTTTCTTTTTGAGAATAGCCATTCATATGTAATCTCAATAACCAAAATTTTCCATAGGTATGATACTTTTGATATGATCATTGAATAACAGGAAATTTTTGCTCTTACTATTGTTGTTTGTATATTATATTCAGCTAAGTTTTGTGTAATACAGAGGAAACATTAATACTAAATATTCTATCCTTACTACTTTTCCTCAATACCAAGTCCTTGAGTTTTGGTGGTTGTGAACTGTATGCATTCTTCACCCACTAACATTGAGACTTCCATGTATGCACTGAATCTGTTTTGTAATTGTGTTATTGGTATGATAGTTTCGTTGTGTAAATGCTCTATCCATTTGATTGATGTTCAACATGCATAAAGTACATCTCTTAACTTGTCCAATGATTTTTCAGCATGTTTTCAAGCTGGAACAAGAGGAGTATGTAAAAGAACAGATTGAATGGGAGTTCATTAACTTCTATGATAATCAGCCATGTATTGATCTCATTGAAAGCAAGCTTGGTATTCTTGACCTTTTGGATGAAGAATGTCGGGTGAGTAACTGATTTGATTTTAATGTGAAAACAATATTTTTCTTATAACCAATGTGTTCTCTCACTGTTTTGTATTACTTTTAGTATCCTACTATACATTGCATATAATGAATTATTTTCATGCATTACTACATAATGTGAATGGTTTTTTTTTTTTTTTTTTTTTTTTTCTCCCTTTTTTCCAGATGCCCAAAGGTTCAGATCAGTCTTGGGTTGAAAAACTTTATGACAAATGTAAAAAATGGGACCACTTCAGCAAACCACGTTTATCCAACACTTCATTCCTTATTGCACACTTTGCTGATAAAGTTGGTTATGAGTGTGCTGGTTTCCTAGAAAAAAATCGTGACACAGTATCTGAAGAGCAGATTAATTTACTCAAGTCTAGTCAGGTAAGCATTACCATTTAAAAGAAAAAAATACTTTGAAATAATTTACCTATTTTCCATTTCTGTATTTCACTTTAGATAAAGGGGAAGCATGTCTTAGGCCTTGTCTTCTTTTGTAGTCAGAGATTTTAAAGTCATAATTTAGATATTTTATGTTGCCTTTAGGAGAATAATGTAATTATGAATGATTAAAAAAAAAAAAAAAAAAATGCATACTTGAACACAGTTGTTATGGTAGTTTATTTCACAGAATATTGTTATTCAAATGCCTTTACTTATTTTCAGATAAGTCTAGTACATGCTCTCTTTATTGAGAAGCCACAGGCAGCTCCCACCAAAGTGAAAGTTTTGCCCACTGGACCATCACCTGCTCACAGTTCCAAACAGATGAGGAAAAGTGTATGTTAAGATTATTGTTCTTGCTTGAATGGTTTTGTCATTGCTTGTTTAATGACATGGGAGGTATATTATTAAATGGGATATGTTGAATTTTTGTTTATATTCTTTTGCTGATCTTAAGATATTGGTTTTGTCATTGCTAGTTTAATGACATGGGAGATATATTATTAAATGGGATATGTTGAATTTTTGTTTATATTCTTTTGCTGATCTTAAGATTTTGGTTTTGTCATTGCTAGTTTAATGACATGGGAGATATATTATTAAATGGGATATGTTGAATTTTTGTTTATATTCTTTTGCTGATCTTAAGATATTGCTTCCTTTCTCAATGTACTTTGAACAGCTTTACATTTTTTTATAAAACCTTTCCTTCTTTATAAACATTTTTAACTTAACATTAGTCATATCTCTTTCCAAGTTTCTTCATTATTCTAGCTTCCTCTGCAATTAACAAATTATTGCTTGTGTGCAATGGCTGGTTGTATACAAACTAAAAGAAAATTAAATTATATCTTTATTGAAAAATATTTCCAAAACTAAAAAAAAAAACTATCTTAACTTTCTTAAGTATTATGATGAACAATCTTTCATTGCTTCTTGATCATCACTTTATTTATTTATTCATAGTTTTTGTTCTTTTGTTTTTATATGTATTTTTCATTATATAACTAATTTTCAGGTTGGATCACAATTTCGTGACTCCTTAAATTTGCTGATGTTAACACTGAACTCCACAACACCACATTATGTGAGGTGCATCAAGCCCAATGATGAGAAGATGGCCTTCACCTTCGATCCCACCAGAGCCATCCAGCAGCTACGTGCTTGTGGAGTGTTAGAAACTGTCAGAATCAGTGCAGCTGGCTATCCTTCCAGGTAATGTGCAGACTTCTTACTCATTCAATCCACATAGGGAGAATGTTCCATGATTGATTTGTTTCTTTATTATTACTGTTGTTTTTTCTATTAATGACAAAATTTACAGATGGACGTATCATGAATTCTTCTGTCGGTACCGAGTACTCTGCACATCTAGAGATATTGTGAGGAATGACATGCGCTTGACATGTGAAAAAATCATTGCAAACATGATCACTGTAAGTACTCTTTCTCAGAGGTATATTTAATTTTCCTTTTCTAATTGAAGATTATTTTTATATAGCAAATACATAAGTAATTCATAGAAGGTCATTGTTACAAACTGCATTTCAACATTTCTTTTCATTCACTGACAAGGAAGCCATCTTTCCTTCATTTGTTCCTATAAAATTAAAATTTGATAGGGGTCAAGAGTGTATCCTGATGTTGGTGTAGTTGGCTCGTCATGTAAGTGAAAGTCTCAGGTTTAAATCCCAAACTGAATGAAGATAGTTCCAACTTTGTTTCTTCATTGTTGTAGCTTCTGTTCACTTAGTCAAAAAAATAAGTACGGGAAGTACTGGCCTTGAAGCCTGGCAATCCTCTTGGCCTGCTCTGCCAGAAAATCCAAGCTCATATGTGTCTAAACTCCCATCATTATTGGGGAGACTTTTGGCCTGCACCAAGACCACATAGGCTGATAATGATGATGATAATGATGACGAAGTAAAATCAAGATATGTATTCAAGTACAGTGGTACCTCTTGATTCAAACTTAATTCGTTCTAGTTGGCTGTTCGAATTGCGAAAATTCGAATTAGGAAGCAATTTTTACCATTGAAATTAATGTAAAAATATTTAATCCATTCCAGTTTATTTTAAATAAAAAAATACTACACTCATCCCCAGCTATTGTGAGAAATTTGTCCCATAACATCGCCGCAATACCTAAAAATGCAATAGCCATTGTTAAGTAGTAATGGGAAAAATAAAATTGGTCCTGACCCACCAGAGTGGCAACATGATTTAACATATTGGCACCTTGTTTTCCCCTCATCTCATTCCTCCCATGCACTGAATACAGGAACAGATCACATAGTATTTCCCCCTTCCCCCTCCCTCCGTCCTTATCCTCTCCTGTTAGATACACAAAGTCCTTTATCCTCTCCCATTCGATACACAAATAGACCGAGTAGGCCACCTCCCCCCAACTCTCTCCCTCCTCCAGCCACTCACCTCTCTCTCTCTCTCTCTCTCTCTCTCTCTCTCTCTCTCTCTCTCTCTCTCTCTCTCTTATATCAAGTAGAATATATTCTCACAGCATCATTTACAACAGGAATTATTTCAAGAAAAGTATAAATTATTGTACAAAATTGCAAATTATTATATTATCGTAGTTTGCGCAAATGATAATGATATTTAACAATTTATTCTTCATTGGTTCTTTAAAGTGTTAAAGATATCTTAATTGGTAAATAAGTTTGCCCGTGACCCGAGTAGAAGGCCGCATTGACTGCGGTGGTAGGTAGAGTGACCAGGGTTGGGGGCCAGAGTAACCAAGGCAACTAAGGGCCGGAGTGACTTGAAAGCCGTTCCTGAGTCGCAATAGAGAGAGGTGTTCATGGCTGAGAAGTGCAAGTGAGACCGGCCGACTGGCGGGAAGGTGGCATTGGCCGCCCCGTGTTTTTTGTGTTCGAATTGAGTGGCCGCGTTTGGATTGCAGGTCAAAATTTGTTCGCCAAATGTGTTCGAATTGGGAAGTGTTCGAGTTAAAGGGTGTTCGAATCAAGAGGTACCACTGTAGTACTGTTGTATTAAGATAAATTGTATCTATGTAGACAAGTAATATCAGAAGGTAGTTCTTAACACATACCATTCCTGCCTTCATGTGGTGGCTATCACAAGTAAGACTGGGACTCAAGGAAGATGGCACATTATGTCAAGTGTAAATATTGACTTTAGTATTTTTTCCTTTTGATGGTCATGGAGCTCTCAGGATACAGTTTCTTGGGTTTTATGCATACATGTCCCTTTGCTTGAAATTTTAAAATATGCTGGTTGTAACAAAAGTGAATATGAATGATGAGTAACAATTACAGCTACACTCTTGTTCAATTATAGTGTTATTATTTGTGAATCATATACTGTATTTGATGGCATATAGGACGGACTTTTTTTTTTTTCCAAAATTTTGGCTCAAAAAATTGCCCTCCTTCTTATACATCGTAGGTGAAGTATGAAACCTCCCATAGGCCTAAGCTAATCTCTCTGATGCTCACTAACCCAGCTTACTCTTTTATCTACTGTATTTTTTTTTCTTTTATCTACTTTTATCTACTGTAAAGTCTATGCATAATTATTTTATTGCTGGTATTATTGTATTATTACTATTTTTAAAAATGAAACCAATTCAGTTTGAAATGCAGTGACTTGCATTTATAAACATCACCCAATCGGCGCTCTGACTTACCAGTAATCCCATCTGTTGGTGAGGAATAAAACTATGGTATGAGTTTTCCAGTGCTGTCAGATGTATGAGCCAGTGCTGTATGACCCATGACATTTTGATTTAATTAGTAAATTTGTATGACTTTTTAGTTCATATTTATGACATTTTCAATGAATTAATAATTTTCTACTGATTGTACAATATTTTTTAGCCTTATTATACAACAATTGATTACAAAGTACAGTAAAATCAGTAAAAACTTTCTTCCTGAATCTGACCTGCTAAAATGGGTGTGCGACTTATATGCCTATGTCTTATATGCTGTCAAATACAGTGTGTGTGTATATATATATATATATATATATATATATATATATATATATATATATATATATATATATATATATATATTCCTGAAACCAAAAAAAAAATATATATATATATTTCTGACTGGTTCAGTTGTCATTGTTGTCATCATACCCATGGCAGCAGATGATGTCTCAGTATTGCCAGTAATAATTGGCTTGAAAACGATGTCATTCTTCTCAATTGTTAAGCTTGTGACACTTTTTTCTTGAAACAAATGTTGTGTGCAGCGATTGCATCTTGAATGGCATGTTGAAATTTTAAGCTTCTTTTATGATTAGGGACATTGTCAACAATTTTCTGGATACCATTTTCGAAGCCACAGGTGAGACTCAGCTATATGGTGTGTTGTTCTCTACTTGTTCCCCCTCTTCTGCTCGTTGTTGTTCCATTACTAATGTGGCAAACTTTGTCTCTAACATGATAGCTTTTCTAGCTGTTTCAGGCTTGTCAGAACATTTAATTGAATTTGTAGTATGCTTACCTAGTATTTAATACTGTTATATGTGTGTGTGTGTATATATGAGTAGCTCCGCGGGAGAACAATCCAAGCGCCACCCTCAGGGAAAACGTGTTTTCGCGCGCAAACGGGAGTTCAAGGCGTCCTCTTTCACTAGATGTCGCTTAGATTTTTCTCCCTCTATGTTAATACGGTCAAAACCTCGATAGAATGCCAGGTATTTTTCGCCCTTGTTGACATGGAGGCTCTTGGGTAAATTTACTCCGCGGGAGAACAATCCAAGCGCCTCTGGCTGTGACATCATTGCAGCCAGCCCAATCCCCAGAGCGGGCGAGATGACGTGGTTAAGGCGTCAGGCCAGTCGGCCAATGGCGGAGCGTGAGATGTCGTGATGTACGTAGCGCGTGGCCAATGAGCTGGCCGCTTGCCCTCTCGGGGACTGAGTGTGCCACCAAAGCAGCCTCGGTGCCACAGTCTCGCTTGGGCTACGCCATTCATAGAAGCATCTCTTGAATTGTATTGCATTTCACTTGATTTTAACGATGGCTGCACGCGATTATGACACTGATGTTGATGATCCACTTGCTATTGATGTTGTACAAGGGACAAACGAGAATGAAAATGAATAAGAGACCAGCAGAGGTAGCAAAAAGCCACGTTAAGTGGAAGCCTGCACGAATACTGCTCTTCCGCCTGAATTACAGAGAAGCCTATGTCAACAAGTCGGACTACACACTCGACAACAACAACGTCACCGAAGTCCGACAGATGAAAGGGAGGGGAGCTTGGTCCCGTAACAGGTTCGACCTGAGTACCGTCCCCTTCCCACCCTTGTATGATGCCCCCCTACAACTCAGTGAAGAGAAGCTCAGTGACTTAACAAGCATGTTATGCCTCATGCCAGATGACAAGAAGGCCTTTTACCAGGGCCTCCAGGCTGGCACAGTCCAGCACAATGTCTTGCATCCTGACGAGGATGACAACTAATCCTGAGCTTCGGGTGGAGGGGAAGGGACAGGAAAGAGGGGAATTAACATTCAACACTCAACTTTCACACAATTGTGGTAAAGCTACCTTTGATTTTATTTCATATCAGTGTTACAATCATTTCTATTACCTTAGTTTACATGAATACACCTCATTAAGACGAACGCCACACGTGAATAGTCTTTGTTTATCATCAATTCTGATTCAATGTGTGATTAGCTCAAAATTACTTTTCATGTCCCTGGAAAGCTGACATGTTAAGGAACATTTTGGTATATGTTACACTAAAATCGTATGGCTGATTTTCGAGATATTAAAGATTAAAACTTTAGGAGCGATTTTCTCAGTTTTTCAAAAATGGCGCTTGGATCGTTCTCCCGCGGAGCTACTCATATATATATATATATATATATATATATATATATATATATATATATACACACACACACACACACACACACACACACACACACACACACACATATGAGAGGGCTTCAAAAAGTTTGTGGAAAAAGGATAGTACAAATAAACTATTTCAGTTATAATCTTTATTTTTTAACATATGCTCCATTAAGGTCAATACACTATGGCAAACATTGATACCAGCTTTTAAGTCTATCTGAATAGAACTGAGGTTCTTGTGATCTGAACCATATCAGAGCAGCTCTTTTTACATCTTCATGTGATGGATAATTGGTTTCTTTCAATAATTTTTTCAACTTTGGAAACAAGAAGAAATCAGATGGGGCTAAATCCAGCCTGTAAGGAGGATGTCTGATGATTTCCCATCAAAATCCATATACCACAGCTCTTGTTTGCCAAGCACCCTGAGCAGGTGCATTGTCATGGTGGAAGAGAACCTGTGGATGCAGCTTTCCAGGGCATTTTCTGAGATTTTTTTGGAAAGTTTTCTCAAGACACCTTCATAATAAGCAGATGTTATTGTCTTCTTATTCTTGAGGAAGTCACTAGCAAAATCTCCTTTGTATCCCAGAAGAGTGATCATGACTTTTCCTCATGAACTCTCAGATTTTGCTTTGACTAGTCCACTTCTACCCTGGGGCAGCCACTGCTTTGATTGAATTTTTGTCCTTGGTAGTGGTGAGCCAAGTTTCATCCCCTGTCACAATTCTTAGCAGAAAAATTTCAAAATCTCCATCCAATTTGTTCAAAATTTCCATTGAAAGATTTGGCCTTGTTTGCTGCTGATCTGGGTGCAACAGCCTAGGGACTACCAGATAGCTTGCTACAAGAATTATGTATGCAGAACCCCTGGAGATGTTGAGTGTATCTTTTACTGATTCAGTGGTTATTTGTCTATCCTTTTTAATCAAGTCACGACCAGCATCAAAGTTTTCCAGGTAAACTGATGTTGTTGGCCTGCCACTGCAAGGCCAACAATTTTCAACCTTGGTTTCTCCACTTTTGAAGTGACTTATTCATTTGAAGGTTGTTGACTTTTAGGGGGCATTATCACCATAAACTTCAGAGCAATGATAGTTTGCCTATTCTTCCAACTAAATATCACCATGAACTTTATATTTGTACTGGTCTTGATTTTGGTGGATTCCATGTTGCTTGAATGGCGCCTGACTTCCAACTGGCAGCAATGCGTTCTTGCGTGCATTGAGAGATGTTTGTAATGTTTGAACATGTAATAACATGTTGGTAAAAGAATGTTCAGGTGAATTGAAATTAAAAACCTTCTAAACAATTTTTAGTTATGGAGTTAATTAAGATTTTTAAATTTCAGGATGACGACAAGTTCAAATTTGGCCGCACGAAAATATTCTTCAGAGCTGGTCAAGTTGCCTATATGGAGAAACTTCGTGCTGACCGCTTGTCTGCTTGTGGAATAATGATACAGAAGCATGTTCGTATGTATATTCACAGAAACCGCTTCAGAAGAATGCGAAATTCAGCCATCATCATACAGAAGTATGCAAGGGGCATGGCATCACGCAGGTGAGTTTATTGGAACACTTTTCTGACATGTTTTTGTTACTCACAGCAACTTATTTTGCTCCACTTTGTTGATAAATCTGTGGTTTCCATCAGACTTGCTCATCACATGCGGCAGACTGCAGCAGCCATCAAGATCCAGGCATGTGTTCGAGGGTGGGTGAAGCGAGTGCAATACCGACGGTTGGTGTACACCATCACCCGTCTGCAGGCCCATGCACGTGGCTGCTGGGCACGGCAGAAATACCAGCACATGCGCAGAGACAGAGCAGTAAGTTTGTGTTCTCTTTAAACCATATCAAGGTTTCCAGGTTAAGCTTTAGATTCTTAAACATTTGTACATGTTGAACTATCTTGATGAAGTTTTTTGTATTTTCAGAAGTTTATTGAAAAAATTGTATTAGTGTGTGGTTTTGTATTATTATTATGGTATCTTATTTGTTAATAATTAATTATAGTCATTTTTATATTTTATTTATTTATTTATTCATTTATGTATTTCTAGGCTATTGTCATACAAAAGCACGTGCGGCAGTGGCTGACAAGGAAACGCTACCTGAGGGCAATGCGTGGCTTTGTCATAGTGCAAGGCTTGGTGAGATGCTTCCTAGCAAGAAGACAACTCAAAAAGCTTAAGATTGAGGCTAAATCAATTGAGCATCAGAAGAAGCTTAACAAGGGATTGGAAAACAAGATCATCTCACTGCAGCAGAAGTTGACTGAGATGGTAAGTTGATCTTCGGGGCATTAATTGATTTTATATCCTTTGAGATGACAGTTGAGACATGCTCTGCTTGTGACAGAACTTGGGATAAGTATAATGTCTGGTGTACATGAGAATTTATCTTTTTTTTTTTCATTGACTTATCAGAAGAAAATGGTATTTACTATACAAACACAAGAAGGGGAGATAGAAAATAATGGATTTCAAAAGTTATATATATTTGTTTGTTTATTAATATTTAGTTATTGGATTCATACCTTACATCTTTCTGTGGAATGAGACCTTTTTTATCATACAACCTAGCTCAAAGATTGAATTTTTGTGATTTGTAACTTCAATTTTTCATCATTTAAGTTTCTTGTGTGTGTGTGTGTGTGTGTGTGTTATTTATGTAATTTAAATGTTTGTTAATTTGCTTTTCAGAAAAATGAAAACAACTTTATCAGCAGCTACAAGGAAGAGATTACAGTGCTTAAGGCACGTGTTACTGATTTGAAGGGTGTAGAAAAGCAGCTCAAAGTCAGCAACAATCAAGTCAATGAACTTGAGGCAAGAATTGCTGAGCTTACCAAGGAACTTGAGGTTTGTGAAGAGAAATTGATATCAAGCACAACTATGTCTTCTGATTGAATATAAAATTGTGTTGATAATTTGATAATGTTTCTTTTACTTTTTTCTAGTACACAGGATACATTTCTCAAAAACGTACTATTTGTATCAAACCTAGTAATGAATTAGATTAAATGTAGTTAGTCTAGAGAGAGTTTCAGTTGTGAAATTCAGCAATAATTGATCAGAGGCATGATATACAAATATACTAATAACAAACAACCTATGTAATCTAATGTTACCATGAGTGCAATGAGGATTTGAGAAAGGAAGCTTAGTTGTTTTTATTTATATTCATTCACTTATGTGTATTTCTAGATACTTCCAGACACTGAGGGATGTTTTCAATAAATTCCATGGAAGGGTTAGCATGAGCTGTAATGATAATTATTTTTCAGATGGAGCGAGGTGAGAAGATGGATGTTTTGACTCAAAAGGAGCGTGCAGACAAGGAGAACCGTGAATTGATAGAGAAGCTTAATGAAGAAAATGCAAAGTTAACTAAAGAACTTTCCAATGTTCAGAAGGAAGAGACAAAAAGAGAAAGTGAAGGTGTGTAAACAAGTTCAGTCTTTAAATGGGCAATGGCAATTTCTTTTATTATTCTCTGTGTTTAGTATCCTGTAAGTTTGTTTTCAGTTTTAATCTTTAAATTTTTATTTTTTATTTTTCAGAATACTTAAGACGGAAGTTTGAGGCAGAGAAGCAGCAGCTTATCTTAGAGAATACTGATGAGAAATCTGGATACCAAAGACTACTTAAAGAGTTTAATCGTTTAGAGCAGAAAAATGAACACCTTGAAGAAGAGCTGGCAAAGTTCAAAGGAGGCAATGCTCACAAGGTAAAGATTAATATTATTGATGTTTGTATTTTAGGGTCAGCAATGAATTGATGAAATCAAATATTTTATTTTCATTATTAAATTTTTATTATCATAAATATCCTTTTAATGCAAGATTGATGTACAGATGTTAACTTCAGTGTTCTTTAATCAGAGAACAGCAAGCAACGTGAGCAATCTGAGTGGTGCCAGTGATGCCCCCACTGAACTGGTGCATGATGACACTTCAGAGTTCTCCTCCTTCCCTGGAGATGATGTATGTGGGAATTTGTTTTAATGTTTAGTATTTGTGTTGAATCCACTTACTTGGGCTTTGATCTCTTTGGAAGGTTCATGGTTCATCATATGATGGTGGAAAAATAACATTTTCTTTTTAACAAGTGAAATAAGAATATAACATATGACTCTTTTGTAATTCATTAATTACATGTTGCATGCCTATCCAGGACTGGTTGTCTGTAAGTATGAAGTCTTTCAGTGCTGTAATTAAGTTATATTTGATGGAATGTTGATAAGAGTATTACATAGGATGCAAAGAGAGTAATGGCAGTAAGGCTTTACAATGGAAAAGGGTGCTTGGACCTGCTGTTTGTTGTGAGACAAATGTATGAAAAGTATATACCTGAAGGAAATTATGTGCTTTGGAATTACAAGAATATCAGAGTGTGTATTCATTTTAATCTTTTGAGTTACCTCAAATACAAAAACTTGACATCCTCCACAAAATGAGAAAGTCGCAAAACATAATGTGTACTGATAATTTCATAGCTTTTATGAATGAATTTATCTGATCATTTCTTTTTTTAATGTTTTTCTATAAGTTTTTCTTTGTTTACAGGATATTGGGTATGGGTCAGTTCGCAGCCGGTCAAGTGAATTGTCAGATTCCAATAGAAATTTGGATAATATTGAATGGTCATCACAGAAAACTGGTGACACATCAGAGATAAAAATTCAGGTTCCTCAAAAGGTCAGTGTTAAGATGTTCATGTACTAAGTTCTTAGTAACATTAAGACATTAAGACTGTTTCAAAGGTGTATTGTTCCTCCTTTCTCTAACCAAAACACAAGGACACTGCTTGTATGCGTAATCTGAATAACTAGTATCTTCCTTCTGAGGTCAGAATGAATAATAACTGGCTTTCTCTGCATTAATCCTTACAGAACATATAGTAAAAGAAGTACTTTCTGTGAATCTTCTGTCTTCCTCTAAATCCTAACTCTTTCTTTACTTGGATGCAGCTGGTGCAGGTTATTGACAGCAGTCTGTATACTGATTCTTCATTTTGCTTCACTTGTTTGCAATTGCATTGTTTGCTTTTATGCTTGCTGTCTTTGATTATCAACAAAGGTCCACTATCTTGTTTAAACTTACTTGTGCAGCATTTCTCTCACCCTTTTCTATTTACAAATTCTTTGAGGCTTTAGCTTCAGTCATGGAAGAGATTTTGGCTCACTTGTTGCTTGTTTACCACTTGTTCACTATTTGACAAGCAATTCATATTTCCCTAGTGGAAGAAAAGTAACTTGAAGAGAAGTCATTGAAATCTTACACAGTCAGCAAAGAATGCTTTATAAAGGTTTCTGTGAACATAATGTTACCTTGTATGTGCCTTACACCATAGTCTTCTTTGGTAACATGATAAACAAAATGTAATGAAGCAAACTAATATTAATTTCTATATTTATGTCCTTATTACTTGTGTGAATTTTTTACATCAAGGAGGAATTATAGAGCAAATCATGAAGAACCATTGTTCAGCATTGTATTCATTCACAAGTGTTTTGCAGCCATGCTTGACTACGTTGCTCTTAATATAGAGTAAATCTGTTTATTATTTCAGCCTCGAGTCCTATAAGAAACACTCGTGGTATTTAATGACAGTGCAAGGAAGAAAAGTTGTTATATACCTTGTAGTAATGTGATGCCTAACCAAGGAATAACTGTCAATGCAGCAATGTATCAGTATAGTCCATTAAGGAAGTAATTGGGTGGCACAGAGTACCTTCATGTTACAACAACTTTCTCTCAGTTAGAAAACCTTTGAGCAACAACCAAGGCTTCAAGTGCTTGCCTCAAGTTGTCATTAATGCAAGTCTACTTAATGTAGAAGAAAGCAATTAATTTGTTGAGTATTATGTTTGTCTTTCTTATCTCATTCTGATTAAGTCTTCTAACATATGGTTGAAGGCCTTTACCATCAGATCATAACTTTGACATGGTTTCATTATGGCTATTACTCTCTTAATGCAGCAGTATTTTGCCAGCTTTCTTCTTTGCCATATGAACTTTCCATGTGGTCTGGTGCTGTTTACTAAAAATCTTTTACTCTTGTTCATCAGTTGCAGTAATATCCTTGCCATATGCTTTTATTCTGTTTTACTCTTGTAGTTTTTCTTTTATTACTTATGATACTTCTTCACTACTATGAGTGCTGGAGCTAAACATGATAGGGAAAATGGTGCAGTTTAATATTATTAATCTTATTGATTCATTATATAAAGGAAAAAAATTATGTACTGTAATACATAATTAAAAACAAAGAATATAAAATGGCAAAAAACTGGCCAGTATCATTAACAATTGTAGTTTGTAATCTTTGTAAAGATATTGTTTTAAAAGAATAGTCATAGATACTTTGAAATTTGATTCATTGAGAAGTCAGTCCATATTGAGAGAAGGATCATCACATGTTGCTGTTTGAAATGGATATCTTTGTACTGTACAAGAAAGAACAGTTTCTCAATAGTACTTGAAGGAAGCTTTAAGTGTCATTTAATCATCTCATGTATTGTCTCACCTTGCTTCCTTTCATGTGATGTTTTAGTCTGTTCTCTGATTTGCATCATAGTTTCAGTATTCTTTTCAAGTTACTCTCCAGAGAGACATCAATATACTTCCAGTAATTTCTACATATTCCTTTGGACACTATTGAGTGGCATCTTCATTAGGCCCTACAATTTGTTTTCTTTTTGAGCAGATTCCCTTTTAAAGGAATAAAATAAAAAATAATCCTCATCATGTAGAATATTATCCATTACATTGGTGTAGAGACCCTGTAGGTAAATGATACAGTGATGATCCATTCCAGAATTATAGTCTTCTGTTCACATACTTGGCATTGATATACTGCAAATTATATGTAAGCTTGGTCCTCTATTTTCCCCCTCATAAATTATCAATTAAACTTGATATCATAAACATTGCCATATGAGAAAAAATTATACACTCTAATTTCCTCACATGTACTGTAAATAAGGAATATGTTTCCTCACTCTCTTAACCTGTGTGTGTGTGTGTGTGTGTGTGTGTGTGTTTATGAATGTATAAATTCGATGCATATTATTTATAGTATATAATTTCATAGTTCTAATGCTTATATATTTATTTGCATAAAATATTAATTGCTGTTCATTTTAAAATGGTTCTACAAAGAACTTTCAAATATTAAGCACAAAGCTTGGCTAATCGATAAAGATAAACTTTTCTCTTGCATGTATTCTTTGAAGTAGCTTCCAAACATTACCATTCCAAATTGTTCTACTCTTGGTACTCCCTTTCAATCTATCACTTTATATTGACACAGATGAGTTTCTTTCATTCCTTCATTAACGTACAGCAATTGTCATATGTTTGGAGGCTGCTTGGGTCAGTGCACCACTTTGCTTGAAGTGTATATACATAAGTTACCCACAATGACTTGCAAGGTCTTAAGGAGTCTGTTATTAACACTTTCCATGCTTTCCTTACTTCTTGCCACTCCTGTCTGGGATGATGTAATCTGGATGGGTAATAGATGGAAGATATCACCCTTGTTCTGCAACTTCAAAACAAAGTACGTGAGTTAGAAAAGGAGCGACGCAATCTGTCCAAACAAATAGATCACTTGGAGTCGTCATCCCCCCCGGATGACCCACAGCACGCACAGGAACTCATCCGGGTATGGTGCTTGGTCATGTTCATCAATGTTAAGCGTATACATTTTAGTCCCAACACATCTTAATATTTTGTAACTTGGTTGTAAGTTGTGTGTGTGTGCGCGTGCATGTGCATGTGTGCGTATGTGTGTGTGTGTGTGTGTGTGTGTGTGTGTGTGTGTGTGTGTGTGTGTGTGTGTGTGTATGTGTGTGTGTGTCTGTGTTTTCACTATGGTCGTGTGCTGGTCTCTTCACCAGTCTTTCCCTACTGAGTGAGCTAAGAATTCATAGAACTATCTTCAGGTAGAACTGAGACCACATTACACACCAGGACAGTAAAGCCACATCCCGTACCCATTTACTGCTAGGTGAACAGGGGCTACACATTAGGGGGCTCCTCCATTTCCCTCATCATGCCCAGGATTCGAACCCAGGCCCTCATGGTTGGAGTCGAGTACGCTAACCATTACATTAGGTGGTGTCTGTGTGTGTATATAAAATGTGAGCCAAGGTTGCATTGTTTGTTTCCATGTCAGATTTTATTAAACTTTATTATTATTTTGACTTAATGGATGTTCCTGGCTCTACAGTTTCATTAACTAATTCCTTCTTATATTATTAGTTATGTTTTGAAAGCAAAATTTCCTCATAATCATCTTTAGTTGCTGATAAATTATGATCAACAATACAGTAATTAGCAAATAGTTAAGTCAGATGTCATGGTATGCTAGTTCAGATTGTCTTTGATCCAGGACTCAAATTTAAATCCTCTCAATTGCAAATTGAATCACATTCACCTTCCATAATAATCTTCTCTTTTGGGCTTTTTTGTATTCAATCTTTCATTAAGGATATTCATGTAAAGCTTTGTCTTACCCATTGTAAAACATGAATGATCATTCTAGATCATATTATATGAACTAAGCAGTTCTTATGAATTGTGTCTATCTCTTCATTCACAATATTTTTTTTATTTCTGCAGAAATATTTATACTGATTTGAATTTAGATCCAGTTCTGTATAACAAGACAAATCATTTGTTATTAAGAAATAGTGAAGTTTTGCAACATTTCTGTCTGCTTCATTGAATAATCTGCTCCTTTTTAGAGTGAAGAATGTAGCAAATGTGTGTGTGTGTGTTTGTGTGTGTGTGTGTGTGTGTGTGTGTGTGTGTGTGTGTGTTTGTGTGTGTGTGTGTGTGTGTGTGTGTGTGTGTGTGTGTGTGTGTGTGTGTGTGTGTGTGTGTGTGTGTGTGTGTGTGTGTGTGTGTGTGTGTGTGTGTGTGTGTGTGTGTGTGTGTTTACTGGCTTTGAGGTTAGGTTAGGTTAAGACTTTTGTTTTTGTAGTCCAATGTCCTTTTGAATTAGAAAATTATGATGAATAGGTAAGCAGAAGTGCACTGAGCAAGAAAGATGTTAGTGATAGTTCTCTTGCATCAGTTTGAGTAATCCTCTGCCATGGAAACCTTACAAAGGTTCAGATGGAAAGAAAAGTATTAATCATAAAGATGTTTTCTTAGTTGTGTGTTGATCAATGGTTTTTGCTTGATTTGAATGCTATTATTGGTGTTAAGAACAAAGCAACTGCCTGCTTCATCACCATGTTAGTGAATAAGATCAAATTAAAGGCCTGTGAGAAGTGTGAGTACTTTTTCAGTATGTGAAATATGGATTCTACTTCTAACATAATTTGGAGTTTATAATTTTGCTTAATTAAGCAGTTTCAATTCTGAATTCATTAGGATAGATAGGTTTCCTTGTTTTATAGGTGTTTTTTTCCATCGTCTTAAGTAGTTTGACATATTTAGAGCTCTATATATAAGTAAGTATCTTGTTTATATTGCACACATGCATAGCAAAGTACAACAAGCATGGCTGTTGCACATGTGACCTTATTCGTGAAGATTTAGTGACCTTGCATGCTCTACTACCCTTTTATGCTGTGGTGCTAGACTCAGCATTAGATGGTTTCTGCAAGGCTGTTAAATTTGTGAATCACAAATGTTAGCAAATGTTTTAACATCTATGTTTTAATGAATGCTTTTGAGTTTGACAGTTGTGAATAATTTCAGTAAATGGCAATGCATGTGACTATTTTAGACTTCTAGTGCATTATTCAGTATTATGTTAATTGCAGTATAGGCCTTATATTTGTTCTATTCTGATATGAATCCTTATATTGCATATATAGAACTTAGCAATTCCTTTGTACTTTTTTTAATGTACTATAGATTATCAAAACATCCCACACTAGAACTACAGATTATATTGGATTCCTCCTCTTTGTATGAGAGAGAGAGAGAGAGAGAGAGAGAGAGAGAGAGAGAATGGTTCAAATATTTTTCTTTAGGTTCGGTTTAAATGGGAAAAATCCATAATTTGGTACAAAATCTACTCAGAAACACAACTGCACGTTACTTAAAGCTTATTCTATCAACAAAGGCAGAAGTGATAACATTTTTTTTCTATTTGAATAGGCTGTAATGAAATGGCTTTCAACAAGGTATATCATGTATTGGAGCTTTTTAATCACATTCAGCATGACAGTTATTTTTATAAATTTCTGTGCCTTGTATATTGCTTCTGAAATTCAAAATTGTTTTACAGGTTCATTTAAAAAACATGAATAATATTCCTTTTAAAATGATAATATTTATACATTTTTTTGTTGATGCTTCTTGTGCTTTCTTCCTAAACCAGTTGTCAACTTTTCTTAAAAGTGAATAAGAATGTCGTAAAGATGATGGAAAATGTTATTAAAACAACAACCTGTTTTACCTGTAGTTCCAGATAAACATCCTTAGAAGCATGTGTCAATTTCTTCTGTTTTTTGCAGCTGCAGGAACTTGAAATGGAGAATGCCAAGCTCAAGGATGATCTCAACAGATTGAGGAAATCCATTGCAGATTCAGAGCCACAGAATAACAGAGTTCAAGAATTTATGAGTAAGTATAATTTTACTTTAGATTTTGTAGTCATGTGTTTCTTGCACACATATTTCTGTAGAATCCATTGCTCTCGTCCTCTTTAGTAAAGCATCAGAGGAAGTGAAGCTATCTATTTTTATAAGATTTATCACTGCTTTCAGTATCGTTTATTTAACACTCTCTCTCTCTCTCTCTCTCTCTCTCTCTCTCTCTCTCTCTCTCTCTCTCTCTCTCTCTCTCTCAGATATTTGTCACTTTTTTTTCTAAACAAAGTGGGCTATTTATGGGAATTTACGGGTTAGAGGAGATCACCTAATGGAGACCTCCTATCTTAAAACCCATCCATTTGGAAACCGTTACCCCCAAGTGGATGCCCAATCTCCACTCAAACCATGGCCAGGATTCAAACCCATGCACTTGGGGATCCCAAGGCCCCTAAAAGTGCAAGCGGTTCCACTGTACCATGGTGGTTTTTAAATTTGGTATTTACAGTCCTTTAAACTATTTAATTTTGCCACCTTCTATTTTTCTGTACTTCATTGTTACAAGTTTCTTCTACCTTGTATATATCATATTCTCATTTTTCTATTTGACACATTAAGTAACAAAAGCATTCAAGAATAGGACTTCTTTTCTCCTTTAGTGGACAGGAATCTCTGGAAAGCTTATGTAAATCTTCATTTAAATCAACCTGGTGTATTCCATATGTATGATAAAAAGAATTAGCATTCATTATTTTAGATTATGAAGTTGAAAAGTTAAGATTAATAGTATATGTAATGTTTTCAGGACAATTTGAAGCCCTACAAGATGAATTAGAGAGGAGACGAGAAGAGTGCATCCAGCTACGTACTGTGTTAGCAAACCGTGCCCATGATCTACGCTCAGTCACTCAGACTTCCTATGGGAAAGATGTTGATATAGTGAATGAGGATGGAGAACTAGTATTGGCATATCAAACACAGAAGCAAGTTAACAGGTTAGTAGTAATTAGATTAAAGTGAGTGACCCGATATGCTACTGCTCAATCTTGAATCATTGATTGCATCACTTATGTCTTTTATAGACTTTATGGAACTCCCACTCCACACACACAACAGTTCTATTAACATTCCCTATACCCCCTGACATGGCCTCGGGATGTACCCAACTTTCTCCAGACGGTAAGACCAAAACTGGGAGAACCAACATGTTTTACTCCTCATTCTATTGTATTTATGTGTTAATGTGTTATGTGGCTGATGACTGTTTAACAATTGATAAGCAAGTGTTTGATTACCAGACAGTGTTAGTTTTTTGTGGTAGAATTTTTTTTCTTGGCATCTGTATCAGTAGATTAGTGATACAAACAATTTTAAAGCAATCCAGGGAGTTGCATGTTCATTTGATTATTTAGGGGTAGATTAGTTACATTGATAAAAGCCTCATGAACATAAAATTTAAATTATTTGTTGGAGGACTTTAATAATCTTTGAAAAAAGATTCTTTATTAAAGTAATGCTTCTTGCTTTTCTAGTTCTAGACTTCAAATATGAAAGAAAGGTCTTATTAAGCAAAATATGTATAGAACAGGGAAGTAACAAAGTTGTTATTTTGGGGGACAGGAACAGTGAATGAAGAATACAGACCTTTGGGTAGGAACAAAGCTGGGAGATCCATTTCATATGTAGGATGCAGTGTCCAATACTAGTATTTATATGTGTGAACTACATGTTATGAAGAATCTCAGCCTCTTGAAATAGGAAATGCATGCTCTCTCTCTCTCTCTCTCTCTCTCTCTCTCTCTCTCTCTCTCTCTCTCTCTCTCTCTCTCTCTCTCTCTCTCTCTCTCAATACCTTTATCCATACCCATAAGCTTATGAATACTATTGAGATACTATTGATAAATGTCTGAGATATTTTGCTTTCAATTCTCACATTCACTTGTTAAACAGTCACTATCTCTATATAGTTTAATGATTAGTGTATCTTAGGACAGAACAGCAAGCTAAGTCTTTCTGTCAACATACCAGCATGTCAAGATTAGTATGTTTCCTAGTGGCTGTACAAACATTGGTCTTGGTAGAGTGCATGGTTGTAGATCAGAAAAGGTTGAATAGAAGGTACTTTGTTAATAATTTTCACAGAACTCTTAGAAAAGTATATTAAATATCAAAAGTATGTATATTTCCCCTTTACTGTTGACTCCTCCTCCTCCTCCTCCTCCTCCTCCTCCTTGTCATTTCCTTCTCCTTCTTCCTTTCTCTTTCGTCTTTCACTACTAGTACTACTGCTACTTCTTCAATATTGTCAGGTGCTCTTTCTTTTCTCAGTTTGCTTCCTGTTACCATTGTTTATTTACTAACATATTTCATTGATCTAAATAGCTGCATGGCTAAAGATGCACATTATCTGAAAGGTTGTCAAGATTGACTTTGATCCCATTCATAACTACAGTATCCACCCGTCATTCGTGGGGGTTACGTTCCTTCCCCTCCCGCGAATCCTGAAAATCCGCAAATTATTGATGCACTTTTAAAACGCCTATGTATGATAATATATTCACTAAAGTATGCTTCCCAAACACATTCTAAAGACAGATTTGGTGACATTAAAGGGCATAGATGATACAGGGGTACAGTAGTAATTATGTAACACTCCAAAAACTTGAATTAAGACAATCACTTTGAAAACCCACATGCGATTGAAAAAGAGAGAGCTGTTTAGTGTCTCGCACATGAAGATGCTTGTGACATCACGTTGTCTGCAGCCAATCAGCAGGAAAGAGAAATGAAAGCTCATAACTGACATTGTTATTTTAAAATCATTTACCAGTTATACTGTATCATCTCTCTTTTCTAATTTCTTAATTTTATATTAACTGACATTGTTATTTTAAAATTATTTACCAGTTTTACTGTATCATCTCTCTTTTCTAATTTTTTTATTTGAGAGCAAAATCCGGGAGTATGCGGGGCCGCGAACAGTGAACCGCGAATGGGTGAGAGTATACTGTACCACATAAACCATTCTTTCTATTATCTTGAAGTCTTTATATCATTACATAATTTTTTGTGATGCAAACTGAGAAAATTGTGTTCCTCATAAATAATCCTGATATTTAGTGATATTTGCACAAATGCTGGCATTTTTTCATCTGCAAAGAGGAAGTATGGAGGGTAAGACATGACCATGCTACAGCATGCAGTATTTTTTTATATATCTCAACCCCCTTTTTTTTTATTTCTTTAAATTTACAGTCTTGTTGTACCATGGTCTTGTCAAATATTGCGTATATCAACACCTGTTTTCAAACAATCATGGGGGGCATACGCCGGGGGGCGCATTGCCTTGCCTACCCTACGGCGCCACCCCTGGTGGTTATGCCTCGCTAGTCTCTATGCAGACTCCCTTCCCAAAACACCTGTTTTGGTGAACTCTAATCAAGGAAGTGCCATGATAGGCCATTTAATCCTCTTGTCTTTGCATCTCATTCTTGCAAACATCAAGCACTCTCTCTCTCTCTCTCTCTCTCTCTCTCTCTCTCTCTCTCTCTCTCTCTCTCTCTCTCTCTCTCTCTCTCTCTCTCTCTCTCATTCTCTGAGTTCATATTGATGCTTATTATGCATTTGCTTTAAGAAATGCTATTTACCTAGATATTCTTCATGAATGCAATTTTTTGTGATAACATTTTTGATAGATGTAATACTCCTGGAAAACTGTCGAGTCAGAGCTGTAACTCCATGTTCTTATGTAAAATTGTTCTTTCAAAAACTACAGAATAAGATCTTTCTCCTTTTGCCACCAATTTCCTTTCAAAGACTAAAAAACTATGGGACTTGTTGGGAAAGCATGTTTCTTTGGGTGTAGAAAGGCAAAATAGGCCAAATTTTGCAATTCCTTAAAAGTCTAGTATGCTAAATTTCACTAAATTGGAAAAAAATCTCCAAAGTAATGTACTGTCAAAATTTAATATAAACTAATTACACCTAACTCTTAAAATGAATATCACTATACAGTGGTACCTCTTGATTCGAACTTGATTTGTTCCTTTTGGCTGTTCGAATTGCGAAAATTTCTTTCACCCTCCTTGCTCTGGTTGAAGCTGTGGCCTCTACCATTCATCTCAAAATGTTTGTTGCATATTTTGAGATTTTTCATGGATGGCCAGAGTGAGGTTTCTTCTGTGGTAGTCATCGCTGCCACCCTTACAAAACAGGTGTGAGTACTTCTTCACACTAGTACGCCTTACATTAGTAAGCCGGCAGATTTCAGTTATTGTATGGCCTCCCTCCTTTAAACCAGTTATCTTAGCAACAGTCACACTAGTCAGATCCTTAGATTTCAACAATGTATGGTGATAATGCACTCAAAACCACAAAAAGTTATGTGAAGCAAGGTTGATTTGAGGAGCAACACGCAACAGACAACCTCTCCATGTGGCTGTGAGAGGCACACTGAAGACTGCCTGCATGTACCAGCTTGTAGTGTCGAGATGCTCTGACGTCATAGGGTGGTCATGAACTTTTGTCCAATATCACTTCACCCTCATAAATGCCATCCTGTTTTTCGCCATAAATACATTACCACATAGAAAGGTGGTTGCATGTTTTTGACGAGTACTGTAGTACAGTAGGAATTCTTCTTAAGCATATAAGTGTGGTGTGCACAGGGTATAAAGCCTGAAGATTAATGATGTTCTTTTTAGTTGTCTCAGACTCACAGATAAACTAAATCTTTCAGCAAGGGAATTAAAGTAGTATGCTTTATTTTTGTGTATATAATAGAATCAGCTGGTTTTGTCTGTCAACAACAGAAATGTTATAATATCCAGGTTCCATCAGCCTTCATTTCATTGCAACATTTCCATTAAAACTTTGGTGATTAATCTTTAGAACTTAAAAAAATGGCAGTAACATTATTTTGTTGGACAGCTTTTGTTTGCCTAATAAAGGATATCTGTGAAACTTGCTGAGATCATTGTGATTATATCAACTCCAGATAACTAAGATCTCTGCTAAAGTTGTAATCAATCAATAAATCGTGGGGGGCATACTCTGGGAGGCACGTTGCCTCACCTACCCTATGGCGCCATTCCCAGCGGTCATACCTCATGAGTTTCCATGCAGGTTATAATAGCAAGAACCAGTTGATAGTGATTGGTTGGACTGAGACACCTTAACACCATAATACGATTACTAGCTATCCTCACAGCAGCCGGTGTATCTCATCAAACTAGGTGTACCAGTATCCATTTTGGTAGATTCAGCCTTAGGTAGAACCCAAACATTCTCTTTACATTGAAATGCTCATCAATTGATCTGGAGGGTCTTCATTTGTGTGGGCCTTTGCAGAAAGATAATGTGTTGGGAAATGAACCTGGAATTCCAATAGTGCACCCTTGCCCAAACTGGGTTGTGGGGCTTCTATGTTTGAGTCATTACACTGTCATCCCACAACATAACTATCCACTTCCAATCCCACCATGATCAGCATGCCACAGATTCTCCATATCTAACAATAGGCTTCAGTTATGTGTAGAAGATGTAAGGATATTTCAAATGAAACGGCATATAAGGAGAGGATGAATAAGTGTAAAGTGATTTGTAGGTGAGATGCATAAATCTAATTGAAGTAGAATTTTGAAATAGAACTTATAGTGTTATCAAGTCAAATGTATATTTTGTAGGATACCCACTTGGAGCTGAAAATAGGTTTGGATATGTTTTCATCAGTGCATAGACATATTTGGAAACCCACACATAAAAAAAGACAAGTAAAGTGGAATGGATTCAAAGAATAGCAATAAAAATAGTTCCAGAATTGGAAGAACTAACCTATGAGGAAGGATTGAAAGAAATGGACTACCTACACTAAAGCAAAGAAGAGAAAGAGGCAACATGATTACAATCTACAAGCTGATCAACAAGTTGGAAGTTATTGACAATGATTAGCTACTGCTTAGGGAAATAGGAGATTCCAGACAAACAAGAGTATATTCAATGAAATTAGGGAAAAGATGATGCCTAAAGGACATAAAGAAACACAGCTTTCCAAAAAGGAGAGCATTGAAATCTGGAATAATTTAATGGAAGAACTAATAACAGCAAGAAGTGTGCACAAATTCAAAGAAAGACTAGATAAGGATAGAAAGAGACAGGATCACGTGGTATTAACTCAGCCCTATAAATCCCAACTAGGTAAATACACACACACACACACACACACACACACACACACACACACACTAGCTGCTGCTGATCATTATCCAGCATGGGCTGGCAACACTATCTGTACACTGTTGTTTCAGCTGTTCTGACAGCTTATTTGATGTTCTGTAAGCTGTTTACATGTTGCCTGAACGTATTATTTAAGGATATGTGTGGCATGTGCACTTGTAGGCAACTCAGATCTACAGTTGTGGGAACTGTTACTCACTCAAAATTATGCTTTTCAAAATAAAGGGCTATTGATAATGTCATACTATTACTTATTCATAGAGAATATAGCAATGATAGAAATAAAGACCATGGAGAAGGAATGTCTATCTTCTCTGATTTTTATTATACTGTGCAGTAAAAAAAAATAATTTTACATATGCTACTTGCAGACAATTAGAGGATGAACTGAGGAAGGAGAAGCAGCGCCTTCATGAAACAGAGACAGACTACAAGGGAGAACTGGAACGACTTCGTCGAGACAATGAGCGGCAGCAGAAATTGTTAGCACAGAACTTGTGCAAAAGTGACTCCACTAACTCGGAAACTCTTTTGCAGTCTGAAATTATGCGTCTCACCTCGGAAAACCTTGTAAGTATTATGTTACCAGGATAGAATTATTGCAAATGTTGAACCAGGATCAAAGATAAGTTTGCCATTCTATGCATTTTATTATAGAAAATAGCAATCATTATAACACAAAGGATGGAATGGTTTAGTACAGTAAGTCCTCCTTATATTGTACTTTGTTATCCGGTAAATTCACAGTTACGGTGTTTGGTAATTACTACTCTCAATTCTATTTATGGTGAGAAAAATTTCACAGATACAGTGTCATGGAAAATCTCTCCCAGTGTGACTTTTATTGGAATTATTCTGCATGCAAGAGCGATAAAATTGTTGTTCAAACACTGCAACTATAAATATAATTGTTCTTCCTTTTCCATCACATGCTTCCATATATTTCCCTTGTAAAAACAAGAAATATGAATAATAATGAAAACACCATCCACATGCTATTATGCTATTTCTCACTCACTCATCTGGTGTGTTCAATGAATTTCTGTTTCAACACACTTCATAGACATCAGAATAACAATATTTGTCATTATAAACCCATATACAAACTGTTTGGGAGTTGGACTAGCAGATTAGTGAGTAAGAAATAGTATAATAACGTGAAACATGTGTTTTCATGTTTACTCATATTTCTCATTTTTACACGGTAATTATGTGGAAGCATGTGATGGAAAAGAAAGAAGAACAATTACCGTATATGATGGCATATGGGATGCACTTTTTTTATAAAAAATTTTGGCTGTAAAAATTGCCCTGTGTTTCATGTGTTTGTACATGAACTTTGAGAGCTCCCATAGGCCTGGGCTAATCTTATCCCTGATGCTCACTAATCCAGCTTACTCTCAGTACTTTTATCTACCTTAAACTCCATGCATCCTTATTTTATCATTAGTATTATTGTATAATTACCAGTGCTTTAAAAATAAATTTGTAAAAATGAAAGCAATCCAATCTGAAATGCTGTGACTTGCGTTTGTAAGCATCAACCAATCGTCACTCTGACTTACCAGTAATGCCATCTGTTGGTGAGGAATAAGGCTACAGTGTGATCATTACTAATACTATTATTATTATTATTTTTTATTGATTTTATTATTATTATTATTATTATTATTATTATTATTATTATTATTATTATTATTATTATTATTTCCTGCTTTTGAGATATGTTGTGTATGCTTAATGCTTGTCTCTACTGCTAAATTGCTTTTATACAGCTATGTTTGTGCTTGTGTAATGTGCAGCTAGATTGTTTTAACTATGCGCTTAAAAACATTTTTTTCCTGAATCTGACCTGAAATGGAGGTGTCTTATTTGCTGTCAAATACAGTATATTTACACCGTACCGTAGCACCACTATGCCACTCGGCCACCACCTAGTTATATTATACAGAGTTCAAGCAGGGCTCATGATGTCCTGTCTCCATATCTCTATTTATCCAACCTTTCCTTAAATTTATGTATCTTGGTTGCTGTAATAACTTCTTCATTTAATCCATTCAAAATATCCTTAGTTCTATTTAGAAAACTATACAGTAGTACCTCTTGATTCGAATACCCTTTGACTTGAACACTTCCCAATCCGAACACATTTTTGCAAACAAATTTTGACCTCCAATCCGAATGTGGCCTCTCAATTCGAACACAAACACACGTGGTGGCCAACACTGCCTACCCGCCAGTCAGCCAGTCTTGCTTGCACTTCGCCATGAACACCTCTATCTATTGCGACTCGTGAACGGCTTTCAAGTCATTCCAGTCCCCAACCCTGGTCACTTCCTACCTACCACCCCAGTCAATGTGGCCTTCTACTTGGGTCACTGGCAAACTTATTTACTAATGAAGATATATTTAACACTTTAAACAACCAATGCAGAATGAATTGTTAAATATCATTGTCATTTGCACAAACTACAATAATACAATAATTTGCAGCTTTTTACAATAATTTATACTTTTCTTGAAATAATTCCTGTTGGAAATGATACTGCGAGAATATATTCTACTTGATAGGAGAGAGAGGGGGGGGGTGCTACTCGGTCTCTTTGTGTATCAAATGGGAGTGGATAGGGACAGAGTGAGGGAGAGGGGGGAATACTACATGATCTGTTCCTGTATTTAATGCATGAGAGGGAGGCTGGAACCCAGGGGACTTGAGAGTTTCACACCAAAATAAGTCTTTTATTATGCCTGTTTTTTTATGCATTTCATGTCTGTGTTTACTTTATACTCTCAAAATATGAACAATATCTATGAATTATGATGAGATGAGGGGAAAACAAGGTGCCACTCTGGTGGGCCAGGAGCTATTCTATTTTTTCCCACTACTTCTTAACAATGACTATTGCATTTTTTAGCTATTGCAGTGATATTAAGGGATCAATTTCTCGCAGTAGCTGGGGTTAAGTGTAGTATTTTTTATTCAAAATAAACTGGAACAGATTAAATGTTTTTACATTAATTTCAATGGTAAAAATTGCTTCCTTAATTCGAATTTTGAATTTTCGCAATTCAAACAGCCAAAAAGGATGAATTAAGTTGGAATCAAGAGCTACCACTGTACTTCCTAATGTCCTTCAAACACCAACTCTTCTTGATCTTTGAGTGTCTTCTCATCTGTCTATTTTATTTTTCTGTTTTCACCAGGTTCTGTTTGTCTGTATTTAATGCTATTTACTTTTTTGCACTATGTAAATATGTGTGTGTGTGTGTGTGTAGATTATTTGGATATCCTTTATTAGGGTTAAAAAGTAGAATGTATTCTTTGTTATTTTCACAGAACCTTCAAGGCCAAGTGGACAATCTGAATGAACAACTGAAGAAATACAAGCGTTCTCTAAGAGCCTATGCCAAGAAGCTTAAAGAAGCAGGAGGTGAGAACATATTTTGTAACTGTAATTTATTATTTTTACGGTTGAAAATTTACCTTGATCTTAATGTCATCAGTCTCATCGTCAAGGCTGGACGCATTGCTGCTGGACAGGTAGTGCATTACTGACAAATGATGGATGCATTACCATCAATGCATTACCAATTTTTATTTCCTTTAGAACGGTTCAAATGACTACATTACTGCGTTACCATGAACAAAATTAAAAGTGCATCACTAACTCGACTGCATCACTACCATTACTACTTCCCTGCAGATGATAAGCAGTAGTTACCAAGAAGCCTTGAAAGGACTGAAAGGTCTGTTGCTGCTGGCCTTCCTTTATATTCCTCCTCCTCCTCCTCCTCCTCCTCCTCCTCCTCCTCCTCCTCCTCCTCCT
>CM035181.1:12880303-12896305 GCA_020233015.1 Callinectes sapidus
CCTCCTCCTCCTCCTCCTCCTCCTCCTCCTCCTCCTCCTCCTCCTCCTCCTCCTCCTCCTCCTCCTCCTCCAATCCCAGCAGGTTGAAGTAGCTCCTGAGGAACACCAAGCTCTCAAAGTTTAGGTTGCTTAGGCTGGATCTTTGAGGCTTCAGGATGCTGAACTGAACAGCCTCTTCATGGCCATGGAGCTTGGCAGATGGGATGGATGTTTTGCCTCCTGAAGAGGTCCAGTCAGGTGTAATTTAATTTTTTCGATAAAGTGAAAAACTTAAGTGTGAGGGAAGTTTATTGAAAGAAAATAGCAATTGGTGTGATGCAGTTGAAAACAAGCTTCTTATGACCTTGATAACTCATTATTTATTGCAAATTGAAACAAAACTAAATTACATGCTCTTTGTATGGAATTTGAGTATTTTCATGTAAAAGCAGGAGTTCCTACAACTAAAAGTGACACCAAAGGAGGTTTTGACAATAAAAACCGTTATGACATCATACTGTCAGCCGGTATGACAAACCACATTCTCCTGCTTACGTAAAGTCAGTGTTAATGATTTAGTTATACCCTGAGGGTTTCAAGTTGAAAGACCTTACACTTTTTTTTGGTGTGTGTGTGTGTGTGTGTCAGAGGGTGTGCTCCCCCTTAACTTTTGGGAATTATGGTAACATTAAAAGATTTTTGTGTTACTGGTAGTGCATTACTTTGAACATTTTTCTGTTACTGCATTGCCAATTTGGTAGTGCGTTAGTAATGTAGTAATGTGGTAATGCAGGCATATACACAAGTGCCCAGCTCTGCTCATCATGTTAAAAAAACAGCATGGGGTATTATCATAATATATTCTCTATTATACCAGCATTAGTAAAGGCTTTAAGCCTCTCAGCAATGCTGGTAGTACTAAGGAAAATTTGTTAGATAAGTGGTTTGACATGACTTATGAAAGACAGGTATTTTATAAATACAATGCCTTACCAGATTGCTACAGTAAGGTTAGCTTTTTAATGCTAGATCACTGTACTTTATGGTGCAACACATGAAGGAAAGGATTTCCTTATGTGCTATGTGCAATGAAATCTTTCAAGCAGTAGCCATTCATCATTTCCTTAATGGGATAATCATGATAGAACCACCTTGGGCAGCAGCTGACTGCCTCACAAAAAAGCATCTGGTGAATGTATTGGGACTATATTGACTCCAGCATCCCAGGTGCTGAGCTGCTACTACTGGTGCTGAGACATTGTACAATCCTTGGATTGAAAAAGTTTCCCAAACCAAGAGTTGTCTCATACCATAATTGATAGATTTATTCTTGAAATGGTATCACCTACAAAAAATGTCTTACTGATGCCTAGACAACTTGACAAAACTGCCTCATCAGGCCAGCAGCTTTGAGCACTCCTTTTAACTAGAAAGTTTAACTGAGCGGAATTTAGTGCAAGTTATCACTTACTATGATTTGGTTATTTACTATACTATTGAAATTTAGTCTTAGATGTCTGTAGCATTCATAAATTGCATATGTTATTTCAAAGTGGTCCCATGTATGAAACAAAAAAATGTTGTTACTTTTCAAAGAATATCTTAATTTTGCAATTGATTGTTGTGTCATAATTGTCTGTATTTATTTATTTACCTTATTTGTTTGTGTTGATTTTTTAGATAGGAGTATTTTCATAGAATAAGTAATCCCCCTAGATCCTGATCCTTATACTTGAGTGTCCTCTTTAATGAGGATCATAGTCACCCAACATCACCAACCCAACCTTTCAGGCAGCAGCAGTAAGCGGTCCTCAGCTCATGGCAGCCCGTATGGTAAGCTGCATGATCATGCATGCATGTATGCCCAATAGGCAGCAACATTACCATTTGTATATCTGTTTATTTATGATGAGTATTGCCATCTTGCTTTGTACTCAGGAACCAGTTTCTTTTTATACTGTGAATTCTGAAGCTCGCAGCATTGGTGATGTGATAGACTGGTTTGCTGCGCCGCTTGTGTCTGCAAATGACTGAATTGCTGAAGGCTTTTATTACTCGAGATTGAGATACTATAGTGAGCAAGATGCTATTATGTTTTTTATTCCTTATTATGATTAATTTATAATATACCAGTATTTATAAAATCTCTTATTTGACAGAACATAAGAAGTGTGGCCCTCTCATGCATGGGAAAATATTAAGATGGAATGTCATAAACCAACATGAATATTGTTGGTGCAAATTGCCAGACTGACTGACTGACTCTTTTGGTTGAGCAGCATTGGCTCATCTATTCCCATCCATACTCCCATAAGAAATGGTTGTTTTGGGATAGATATGAAACACCTTATGTATAAATGTAGCCCCAGTGCATGGAAATAATTTGCTTTGATATCATAGATTCATGCACGAGGTTGGTTTTCCATGAGTGACATGGCTGAAAGTAATGTTTGAAGTATGCCTGAATTGCTGTCTTCAGTTTTTGAAGCTGCCAATATATAGTGCATATCTTGTATATTCTGGTTCCATTTTGAAGCACTGACCACCAAGCTCTTATGTTCACTACTGCAATGATCCACTCCCATTATAATCTGCCTCAGTTTGGTCAAGATTTAGATATTGTGGTGTCACAAATATGTATTTTGGTTATTAATGAAGCCAAAGTGGCTTCTTACAGAATGGATGTAGGCTTTTTCAAATTGTACAGAGAACATTAGAAAAAAGTCATTCATGAATTGTAAAATGTATAATAGATATATGTACAGTATACCCTCACCCATTCGTGGTTCACCGTTCGTGGCCCCACATACTTGCGGATTTTGCTCTCAAAGTTTTTTTTCCTAATTTCAGCAATTTCATGAATTTTGTAGGCCATTTTTTAGTAGAAAAACACTCACATTCACCCTAACTGGTAAGTAATTTTTAAAATAACGTCAGTTAATATAAAACAAAAAAATGAAAAAGAGAGATGATACAGTATAATTGGTAAATAAGTTATTATAAGTAAGGGCCTTGTAAGCTAGTTAAAACCCATTATAAGGAATTCATTTATGAAAAATATTAATGGAGGCGTCTGGAAATTGTTATTCAAATACATTAGTGGAATAAGAATTTTTTTTTTAATGTTATATATTGATTTATGAATTCTTGAAATAGCTCATTTTTATAAGTGAATCTATTATATCTGCATTGTCTTTATTCTTTTGGTGTTTGCCATTCGTTACATCTAGACAAGGACCTTCACTTGTTTTAGTTGCTTATATGAAAAGGCAAGATTGGGAGACAATAACCTTATGATATTGTATGCATTCTTTGCTAGTTGAAGGAAGAAAGTGCTATTCTCTTTCTTTGTCATATTTCATTTATTTTTATATCTTCTTTCTTGAATGCTGTATCATGTGCAAGAAAAAAATAAGCTATTTGAAATCAATGTATCAGATTTTGTTGCTGATTATAATATTATTATTTGCAGTTTGCATGGTTTATGCAGATTATGTGTGGCTGCTGTGCTTTGGATCAACTTGTCTCCATATTGCTTTGCATTTGCCCATAATATTTTGATATTACTTGTCTCATGGGTTTTGGCGCTTTCTTCCTCAGGAGGAGATCCAACGGATATACTGGATGTTAATACTACTAATGAAGGGGAAGTTCTACCCATCATTCGGAAAAAGGAACGGGAATACATGGGCATGTTTGAGTATGATCGAAGGGATGAAATGCAGATCATCAGAGTTCTTGTGTATGGTAGGTACACAATTTAACAGTGTATGGACTCGTAACTGTATGGGTTAATTTTTTAAATTTATTTATAATGTTATTTGTTTTGAATATTAATTCTAATTTTATTTTATTTCTATTTGTAACATCCACATGTCATACATGTATGATACCATACATTATGGCTTGTGTCAACTTGAGTATTCCACTAGAAATATAAGTTCAGGAGACTATCTGCCAGTTAAGTCATCAACCAAAATAGTTTCCTATTTTAGTCACACAATTTATGATTAATGCAAGGTATATCATTCAGATATAATGCTTGTAATCATAAATAATTCCTTAAGAGTTGCATAAGCTTCTGTTGTATTGGTAATAGAATAACAGTGAGCAGCAGAGGACACCACTTCAAAACAGCTCTCTAACCCATGGCTGAACCTTTCCATGACTCTGAAAATTGCAACCAGAAAATTGTTGACATTGACCCTAATCATGAAAGATGCTTAAAATTCAAACATGTCATTCAAAATGTAATCACTGCCTACAAACAGTTGTATGAAAAAAAGTGTCACAAGCTTAACAATCGAGAATGACATAATTTTTCAAGCCAATGACCACTGGTAACACTGACACGTTGTCTGTTGCCACAGTTATGATGTCAACAATGATAACTGAACCAGTCAGAAATATATATTTCACTATAACACAGGGACATAATTTTTGGCTATAGGAATGTATCTTGCCTTATATAATGGAAGTGTATGGGAGAAAATGGCTCTATTTGCAATTTTTTTTATTAACAAATGGTTTTCTTGGAACACAACTCATACGTAAATCAAGGGACTGATGTGTGTGTGTGTGTGTATATGTGTGTGTATATATATATATATATATATATATATAGATAGATAGATAGATAGATAGATAGATAGATAGATAGATAGAGATAGAGATATATACAGTGGAGACTCAATACTTGAACTTAATTTGTTCGAAATAGCTGTTTGAGTATTAAAAAGATTGACTATTAATACCTATAAATCAGATAATTCATTCTAACCCTAGCAAAACCCAAGTTTGCAAAACTTTCAATGTAATTTTTTTCATATTAACAATTTTTCCATTTCTTCCATTACTGCAGATCACTTAAAATTCTTTTTCACATCCATTGCCTTAATGGCAGTCTTGTTTTCAATATAATGGCTATTATAGATTTTGCCATATAATACTGTCTTATGTATATGTTTATGTTCTCAAACTAACATTTTTATGAGCTACAGGTACCTCTCAATTTACGCAGGGAATGCATTCCTGAAGAGGGGGTGCTAAACAAAAACGATGTAAATCAAATTACAGAGAGTCCTCCTTATACAGTAATTCTTTATTTGGTAAATTCAGTTACAGTATTTGGTAATTACGACCCTCGATTCTATTTACGGTAAAAAAATTCATAGATACGATATTGGCTCATGTTTTGTTTACATTGTACTGTAGCACCACCACCCCGTGCGGCCACCACAACAATCAGTCTCTTCCAGCATTTCCCTAGCCTATAATATTATGGCTTCAAAGTGTCCAGTGAGGCTCCAGCAATAAACCTCATCATGAATAGGAAGTAATGAATATTCCTATCATTTGGACCTCAGTTATATCTGGAATAGTGCACTCATTTTGCCATGAGTGAGGGCACTGATATATATATATATATATATATATATATATATATATATATATATATATATATATATATATATATATATATATATATATATATATTGTACGCATGTGTTATTGTGTAACTGTTGCTGTTTGTGTTGCATAAAGGAACTCACGTGAAACATTTGTTGTCCACTCAGCGAAATATCACCTATAAGTGAAAAGAAACATACCTAAATTATATATTTTGGGGGGATTTTGGACTCGGCGTAAATTCAAAAACATGTAAAACAACAAATGTAAAACAAGAGGTACCTCTATTTACCTCCAAGACAGCATAGTTTTGTTATGCAAAAAGTTTAGTTTTGCATGGAATACCTAAAATACAACAGAAGATGAGAAGGCACAAGTTGCTAAGAGTAATGGTTACAAGAAGAAAAAGAAGCAGCTGTTACTTTCTGCAATCAACAGTGGAAATTTCTCTCCTCATCTTTTACTATATTTTCAGTATTCTATTCAAAACTTAACTTATTGTATTACAAAATTATGCTTTCTTCAGTTTCTTATTGCTTATGGATCCTGTGTGTTCCTGCAGTGTAATACCTATTCATTTCATTGTTCTTTCTGACTGTCTCCCACAACCTGCCAAAAATCATTTCATAGCATCTATGATTCTTTTCATGTGTTTTGCTTTCACCACAATATTTATGTTTCTGCTCTTCTACTGCTTTCTATAGTGGTTATCATCTTTGTATTCATATATGATATTGTCATGAGGATCACCTTGACTTTGTGGCACCGAGTGATAGTGATACTCTGCCTGAAATCATCACCCCAACACTACACAACTTCACTAGGGTTAAGGTCTCGTTACCTGGGAATCATTGTCTCCTTGTTATATTTTGGGGTCCACCAGCTATGATGAAAGCACTGTGAGGAGTGCTGACTGTGGTGAGTAGTAGCTGTGGGTATGTGACATTATATCAAAGTTTGTGAACGATTTCATATGATTTCCTCAGCTCTGGAGTAATGCTGCCTTACGATTGGTTACCTTTCCTCATAATGTCACAATAGTGATACTAATGAACACTCTTAGATGAGCTAGCATTCTTTATTCACTAACCACCACAAATCTTTGTGAATACCGGGGGGTGGATGGTGGTGGTGGCGGGGAGGAAGCCTTTGTTTACGACCACATGTACGGAGGTTCGAGTACTACATTTTTTTGTGTATTAAATTGAACTTTTGCGTTTGAGTATTGAAAAGTTTGATTATTTAGACATTTGAGTATTGAGTCTCCACTATATATATATATATATATATAATATATATATATATATATATATATATATATATATATATATATATATATATATATATATATATAATGTACGCACATGTGTATGTTTGTGACAGTTGTTGTTTGGGTAGTGCACAGGAACTTGTGTGAAACATCTGGTGGTAACTCAATCAAATATCACGTATAAGTGAAAAAAATATACATTAAACATTTCTTTGGATTTTGGACCTCACATAAATTCAGAAATGTGTATAACAAAGTCACGTAAAAAGAGTTTCCTGAAAATATACATATATGCACACACACGCATACAAACACACATAACACTAATGTAAATGTTGAAATATATTTTATATTTTTATAATTTTTCAGAGTTGAAACCTCGTGTGGCAGTGACCCTGTTGCCAGGTCTCCCTGCTTACATATTGTTTATGGCCATCCGTCACACAGACCATATCAATGATGATGAAAAAGTACGATCTCTTCTCAACAATATTGTGAATGGAGTCAAAAGAGTAATAAAGAAACGCCATGAAGACTTAGATTCAACTGTTTTATGGCTGTCCAATGTCCTAAGATTGTTGCATAACTTAAAACAATATTCTGGAGATAAAGCATTCCAAGCAGAGAACACTGTCAAGCAGAATGAACAATCCCTCAAGAACTTTGATCTCTCAGAATACAGACAAGTTCTATCAGATATTGCTGTTTGGATTTACAATGTAAGTATACAGATGCAAATGATGAATTGTTTACTGATGATTTTTTTGTCAAGTATTGATTATCATTTTACAGTATAAGTATTTTTGTTCAACAATCAGATAAAATATTTTGAACACTAAAGATAAGAAATTCATTGGTAGGTTGCTGGTATCACTTGTTACTCTTCTTTACTCTTCTGATTTTAGTTTGAGAAGTCACTGATGATTTCCTGATGAATTGGGTTATGTCACTATGAGTGCACTTCTGCATACTGGCCCAGGCATCACTGAAGGTCTCACAGCAGATAACTTTTTGGATTAGTGAAACGTTTAGATGACAGCTTGAGATCAGATGAAGTCTACTTTCTGGATCTAAGCTATAAATAGATAGTATTACTTAGTGGTATGAGTGCTAAGGGAACTGAGGAGATAGTGATGAAATACATCTGCACTTAGTTAAGTTTAAGTTTGGTGTCATTTCATTTCTAAATTATTTTTCCTTTCATCTTCAGCTGTGTCATAATGGATGTTATGGTGATATTTATTATAGACTTCTTGTATATATTGCCTTTTTTTCCAGGGTGTCATAAAATTAATGGAAGAGAAAGTTCAGCCTCTGATAGTACCATCTATCCTGGAACATGAGGCAATTGCTGGTCTCTCAGGCAACAAACCAGGAGGCATGAGAGGTAAGAAAGGTTCCTTTGCTTCGTCACATTTAGTCTTGTCAAAATATTGATGAATTGCCAGTGAGTGCCTTTAATGTTTCATCCATATAATTTTGTAAAACTTAAACAATTTTTTTTATTGCATAGCATCTTTTTCTCTTATCATTTGTGTGTGAGGAATCAGCTCTAATAAGATAGTTATGGCCTTTATCTCTTCATATAGGTATGTAATGCTTGCTGTGAGCTATCAATTTATTTTCCCATTTCTGCTTTGTTCTTCTTTCTGTTCTTATGCATTTACATCTCAAGAGGTCAGTTCATGTCATAATCTGTTTTTCCAATGTTCCTCATGTGGCATTTATGATATGGTAATGCTTGTTTTATATCTTCCTTGTTGAGTGTGTTTGAATTAGAGTTAATCTTTAATAGATGAGGGACTAATGATACATTTACATACCATATGGTTGGAATATTTTCATTAGTCCTTCTGACAGCATTTCTGAATTGTAGTTCATCTCCAGGAATGAGGATCAAGAAGCAGTGATGCACATGGTGTAACATTCATGAATGACCATTTGAGATTGGTGGTTTTATTGTACCTAGATGATTTATTCTTCTTGATGAGGTTTTAACTGTATGTATCTACAGGTCGAACTGGAAGTGTTGCTCGTGAACTGGAGTCACCAGTGGAGCCCCAAAAAGCACTTGATTTGTTACTAAAGGAAATGACTCAGTTTTATCGCACATTGGCCATGTTTGGAACAGACCCTGAGTTAATTACTCAAGTTTTCAGACAGGTGAGGATAATTTATATCTTTGCAGTTATTTATACAGGACACAGAATGTAGCTGTTATATTTGAATAAAAGAAAAAACATCAGATTGATGTGAAGGAGGTATTAAGTGATCTTTGATTAAGCTGTACTTTTAGGATTTACACCCAAAGACAGCACGTACCACCATTCACCCTGAGGTAGAACTTTTTGCAGCCACTTCACTAAACAGTGTTGCCAATTAACAAATGAAATCATATATGTGCATTTATTATTTATAATAATTTGAGTACTAAAGTTTTATCATTAGATTTCATTTTGCCCAAACCCATTACTGCCATCCATTATTAGTGCTATGACTTGATAGTTTTATGTTCTAGATTGTATGTCAGAAATTGGTTTAACATTGTTGCCTGACCAACAGCACCAGAAGTATATTGTCACCAATACATTTGGCTTGAATGCCAGGATCACCTTATAATTCTTTATCTTTTTAATAAGTGATATTCCTTTTATTTATACGGTATAGCTTTATTTCATAGTTGAAACATTCATGTAATACCATATTGAGATACTGTATATGATTATATTTTCATTACTGTTTTCCAGATATTCTACTTCATCTGTGCTGGCTCACTGAATAACCTGCTACTAAGAAAAGATATGTGCCACTGGTCCAAGGGCATGCAGATTCGCTATAATTTAAGTCATCTGGAGCAATGGACACGAGACATGCGACTGCATGAATCAGGAGTGACAGACACACTGGCTCCAATCATTCAGGCTGCCCAACTGCTCCAGGCCCGCAAGTCTGATGATGATGTGCATTCTATATGTGATATGTGTGACAAGCTGTCTGTGTCTCAGGTTTGTAACAATTTTGAGATATAATTTTAGAGTGTGGTATGTACTCTTCATCCTTGTATGTTCATCTACCTAGTTGTGTTATACAGGGTTTGAGCAGGACTCATAGTGTTCTGTCTCCATATCTCCATATATCCAACATTTTCTTGAATTTATGCATGTTGGTTGCTTAAACAAGCTCTTCTTTTAAATATTTCCAAGTGTCCACAATTCTGTGTGGAAAACTAGTTTTTTTTAGTTTCCTCTAAACACCGACTCTTTTGATCTTCCTTGAGTGTCCTCTCATCTGTCTAGTTTCTTCCTCTATCATCACCAGGTTTTGGTTGTCCAGCTTTTCAATGCCATATACTATCTTATATGGAGTTATTAGATCTCCTCTCTCCCTTCTATCTTGTAGAGTTGGGAGCCCCATTTCTTTTAATCTGTCTTTATAAATTAGTTCTCTTAATTCTGGTACCCATTTTTGTGGTTACTCTTTGGATCCTTTCTAATTTCCTTATATCCTTTTTTGCATTAGGTGACCACACCACTGCTGCATATTCTAACCTTGGACGTAACATACTGGTTAGAATTTTTTTCATCATGTCCTTATCCATGTAGTGGAAAGCCACCCTAATGTTGGTTAATATTCTGTATGTGGATCTAAATAGTTGATCTATGAGCCTGTTCTGGGCTCAGTGTATCTTGTATCACCACCCCTAGATCTTTTCTTCTTAGTCTTAAGTGTTATCTCCTGTCCCATCTTGTAGCTCCATTTTGGCCTTCTTTTGCTCTTGCCTAGCTCTATCACTTGACATTTCTTTGGATTAAAATCCAGTTTCTATCTCTTACTCCATTCATCAATCTTGTCTATATCTCCTTGTAGCTCTCGACAGTCATCAGTGTTCTTAACAACTCTCATTAATTTGACATCATCTGCAAACAGATTCATATAGCTGTATATCACTGCATATCATTTACATATATCTGGAACTTTATGAGTGGTAAGAGTGACCCCTGTGGTACTCCACTTATTACATTTCTCCAACTTGATGTTGCTTCCCTGATTACAGTTCTCATTTCTCTGTCTTTCAAATAATCTTTTGTGTGTGTGTGTGTGTGTGTAGAGAGAGAGAGAATGATGGTATGGCATAGTCATACATATATCTTTGTATTAGGATACTGACAGATTAATAAGAATCCCATATTAATTTCCCTTTTTCCATTTTTCCAGATTATCAAGATTCTCAATTTATACACACCAGCAGATGAATTTGAGGATAGAGTTCCCATCAGTTTCATCCACAAGATTCAAGCCAAGCTACAGGAGCGTGCTGAAGGAGAGCAAGCTCAGGTAAGACACAAAGGTTTCATACAGTTCATCTTTCACAGTGAGCAAGCAGTGTTTCCGAATGTTTAAGTCTTGGTATGGCTAACAAATTGAACTGCTGAAATATGGAAACCATGAAAAATAACTGCTTGAATACCACTTCCAAGAAAGTTGATTAAGAAATTTAAAACTTTTTTGAAAGAGTATCTCTTGTCAAGGAAGCAAAATTGGAAGTAGAATAGACTAACTGAAAGTGCCATTCCTTTCAGAAGACAGTCTAATCAAGTTCAAAATTATATTGTTATATGTATTAATATCCCTTTCATGAAAGAGTTTTAAGTCACAAGGAGGAAGAAGTGCAGAAGCACAGTGATCCAGAGTTTACTAGAAATAGGAATGAGGGATTGGAAATACTGTCCAACTTTTGAATTGGGTTTGAGTTGGTTTACTAACTTCCGGAAGTATCTTGATACATTTTTGAAATAGTTTTAGTATGTATAAGCACAGAACAAACAGGGATTGTTTCAGAGTTTACCTGTGAAAAGTAGGAATGAATGAACATACTGATGTTAAAAAGATAGACTTATAATGAGTAGATAATTAATTGTTTTGCCTATTTTTCTCACTTACTCAGGTATTTTATGTATTTAATTGTATCTTCATGTGTTTTCTTTTATAATTACAGGCCACGCTTTTGATGAACACCAAGTTTGCTTTCCCAGTGAGATTCCCTTTCAACCCATCCAGCATTCATCTAGAGGATATTGAACTACCTGATGCTCTGCCACTGACTATGTTAAAGAAGGTGTAATTACTTAATGTGGTATGTACCAATCTTGTTAATGCTAGTCACAAATAATTACTTAAAGCTCTCTTGAATAAGGAATTATTTTTCTCAACATTGAGTTTATAAACCACCACAGAACTTAAAACTTCTTTCTTTATCATGGCAAAAGAACTTTATTTGTCTGTGATACTTGTCACATTCCACTCTCTCAAGTCAAATGATGCATTCCAGTCCATCACAGTTTGGAATATAATCTATTGCCATGATATACCTTCATGCAGAGAGGAAAAGGATGTTCTTGATAAGTGTATGTATGTGTGCATAATTTTTTATATGCAATCTGTATGGATTGACATGGTAGACATTACTGATTGCAGTTGGTTGTCACAACTATTGTTTTATGCACATATCTTGTAACATTGGTTTCCTTTCAAATATCTATATCGTTAATGAGAAAATTTACTGGGATAGTGGTTGGTAATTTCATCAGCATTATATGAGAGATTGTAAATAGGTTTTTTTAATATATATATATATATCTGAGCTTTCCTCTTGATAATCAGAAATTTTCAACATCATAAAGCAAATGATATTTGATATAATGCCAAAATTAAAGGTTAAGTTTACTTATCAAATGTAAACATTGTATATAATAATCAAAGGTATTTTGGGGGGAGATAAAAATAGCAACAAATGATATTCATTGCACATTCCATTGCACATTCCATAAATGGATCAGAAATAGTGTAGCCAAACATTATTTATTGTATAAATATTACACAGTATGTACTCAATAAATAGGTAGTACGTACTTGGGTATCCTGTGTGTCTTATAGCATAATGTATCAGTAACTTGATTTCAAATAGTTATTTCTGTGCATGCAGGATGATAGGCCAAGTGAAGAAATTGTGTGTGTGTGTGTGTGTGTGTGTGTATGACTATAATTTACATATATGCATTACACACACACATATTACACACACACACACACACACACACACATTACACACACACACACGCACACATTACACATTACACACACACACACACACACACACTCTTTCCAACATTCAGTATACAAATTTATTGGTATTTGTATTATATAAGCTTTAGTACCTAGTGGTATTGTATCTTGAAACAAATTAGTTGCATCCTATCAGTAACTAAGAACATTTCTTTTTATTGCAGTCCAGGATATATTTAATGTTTAGAAAGCTCAGAGTAATAGATATGACCATTATTCATGCTGATAATTAAATAGATAAATCTGGCTATTGACTTCTGAAGAAAAATAAATTTCTAGGCTGGGCCTCTGAACCTCATAGGTGTAGATGTTGCCCATCCATCAACTTTTCAGACCATCTGGTGCTCAGTAGTATTCTTGTCAGTAAGTCCATGTATGGATTTATGTGACATTTAATCCAAGAGAAATCAAATGCTGGCTGGGTAACTTGCTTGTATATGTAGACAGTATTGTATGACTGGAATAACAATTCCTGCTCACAAATCTTGGACCCAAAATACTTTTAATTAAAAAAAGACAATTCTTGTGGATCAAAACCTTATCTTTTAGTGCTGCTTTACATGGACACTATCATTATATTGTCAAGGTTGTCCTGCAGACACACACACACACACACACACACACACACACGGAGATATGGAGACAGAACACTATGAGTCCTACTTGAACACTATAATACAACTAGGTAAATACACACACACACACACACACACACTGCACACCATATCCAATCTATCAAACATAATTATGAAAACTAATATATAAAGTAAACTATGTTTGTGTATCATATATTTACTGTACTTAAACAAAGATTAATTATATTGAGAGACATTTTAAAACTGCCTCCCTTAAAAATATTCATGTCTGAGTAAATTTATTTATTGTAATTGTAAATATGCAAGAAAATAACTTGAGTATCTTGTAAATTATTTCCTCCTATGTACATGATGCATGACACATTGTTAATCCAATAACCACAGCAGCTACAGTTCCTCCCTGTGTTATGTGATGGTGATAGGTGGTTCAATATCAGTACCCACTCTTGATAATGCTTCTCTTCGTCAGGTAATGCCCATGGTGTGTATAATAGATATAGCATTTATTTATTTATATTTTTCTGTTATGTGTCTCATTATATGAAGTGGAATACATGTTAGTTTCGGATGGTATCATTATATATTTACACTTGTGCGCACACACACACACACACACACACACACACACACACACACACACACACACCCACCTAATTTGATATGATTTAACAAATGTGACAATTTTTTTTTACCTTTTTTCATGTATGTACAGCTATATTATAGAACATTTGCTTCAGAGATCTATGATACATTAACTTGAGAGTTTTGTTATCTTGCAGATATGTTTTCACATAATTTTGCAAGGCATTTTTATTTGCTTCATGATTGGTCTTTTCAGTGCAGGCCTTCAAGAATGAAGTCCCATTATGCTTCAAAACAATTCTGCTTCCTAAGTTTTTTACAGAATGCTTACAGACAGCTTTGTATCCTAGATAAAACAGAATACATGATAGATATTGATTTACTTCATTATTATTGTTATTTTTAAATTTTATTTTCCTTGTTTATTTCTATACACTCTGTGGTATAAAAGTAATATATTACTTATATCTTCATTGTGTGATAGATCTTTAATTTTTATTATTATTATTATTATTATTTGGAGGGTATACAACTTCAATAATTTAAGTGTCCCAGGTAATGGGACTGTCATGAATCTTACCCCCCATCACTAAAGGCTGCTGAAATGCTGCTAGTACTCATGCATATCAGAGTTAAAATTTAGATCTTTTGATTTCTGGAGAATATATTATGTTATGTATATTGTGCACTGCCTTACAGAGAAGTTGTTAATTGGACAATAAATCTTACCCCAGAAAATTATGTATCATTGTCATTGAATGTTTTATACTATCAATCTTTCATTTTAATGAGGAATTTCCTTATGAAAGCTTCCTCTGAATTGTGTGGTTATAACAAAGATACCATGTAATGGGACTGTCATAAATCTTACCCTACATCACCAAAGGCTGCTGAAATGCTGCTTCCCCTACACATCATCATTATTTCTTGCATTAATTATATTTCCCTTTTTATTTCTCTTCCTCTCCTCTTCTCAAACCTCTTTTGCTGCCACCTACTTTTTTCCCTTATCTGTCAGAGATAAGGAAAAAGAGGAGAGTGAGAAGAATTTCATTAATGATAATACAGTATTAGTGGTAGCAATATTTGTGCTTAGTATATGAGGGACAGTCAGAAAGTTCTACAATTCAGTATATTAGGCAGTGCAACCAGTCATGTCATGTTGTTTGATTAGGAAAGGTTCTAACAGTAACACTTGGCTCCCTTGCTCCCTCCAACCAATGGATGCGGTTGGCAGGAGTCGGCAACAATAGGCAAGATCAAGTATCATGTAGTGATCAAATTCTTTACAAAAGATGGGAAGAATATGAAGGAAATCAACAAAAGGCTGGTTGCTGTGTATGACATTGCCCCTTTGCATACCACAGTCACTCACTCATCAGTCCCATGAGTCCTATGAAGATGACCCTTGTGTGGGATGGTCCTCTGAGGTGATCTCTTAAGACACTGTTGATCATGTGGAGGCAATGATCATGGAAATTTGGCCAGTGAAGGTGGAGGAAATTTGATTGGAGATTATAATTTCTCTTGGAGGTGTTTGCACCTTTATTCATCATCAGTAGAACTGCTGACTCTGTACAATGCACACCCAGCATGATTTGAGTCAAAGGGACCCAGAGATAATGTTCAAAATCATGGACTGGAAACACAAGAGATCTCCAACACCACTTAAATTTCAAAACTAACCATTGGTTGGCAAGATCATGGCCAGCATCTGGGATAACAAGGGAATCTTGCTGGTAGACTTCCTGCAGTGCAGATCCACTATATTTTATTTATAAGACTTTGAAGAAAAATGCCAGAAACAGTGTGTGTGTGTGTGTGTGTGTGTGTGTGTGTGGGCATATACACTAATCAATTACTTCTATTTAGGCTTGTCCCATAGAATACCCTACTATAAACATTTTTTTACTTTGACTTGTTATCTTTTGCTTGATCTGATGAATTCTTCACAGAAGGCATCAGCAGACCAATATTTTGTACTCTTTGAATTTGGTGATGGTATCAGCTGACTATTTCAAGTCATTGTCTTACTCTGAAGTC
>CM035181.1:12896405-12916405 GCA_020233015.1 Callinectes sapidus
GAGAGAGAGAGAGAGAGAGAGAGAGAGAGAGAGAGAGAGAGAGAGAGAGAGAGAGAGAGAGACCTGGTGATGATGGAAGAAACTAAACAGATGAGAGGACACTCAAGGAAGATAAAAAAAGAGTCGGTGTCTAAAGGACACAGGAAAATAGTTTTCCACATAGAATTGTGGACACCTGGAATGGATTAAAAGAGGAGGTTGTTGAAGCAACCAGTAAACATAAATTCAAGGAAATGTTGGATATATGGAGATATGGAGACAGGACACTATAAGCCCCGCTCTAACCCTGTACAATACAACTAGGTAAATACTAGCACTTTTTTATTATACATGTTTCATCGAATGTGATGGCTTGTTCAGCAAGAAAATCGTCAATGCTGAAGAAGCCATCACATTCAATGAAACACACACACACACACACACTCACTCGACTCACAACCGAGAGGGCCCAGGTTCGAGTCCCGGGCTCGGCGAGGCAAATGGGTAAGCCTCTTAATGCTGTTCACCTAGCAGCAAGTAGGTTCGAGATGTAAGTCGAGGTGTTGTAGCCTCGCTGTCCGGGTGTGTAGTGTGTGATGTGGTTTCAGCCCTATGAGCTCGGAGCTCGCTCCGTAGAGAAAGGCTGGCTGGGTGACCAGCAGGTGACCATGACACACACACACACACACACACAGTCTAGTTATTATATGATATATGAAATTAATCAAACAAATGCCCCAAACACACTCACTGAGATTATCTTATAGATACTTATCCATTTCATTAATTTTTTGTACATTTTCCCTCGTACTTTAAATCATCTGCCATGTTCATAAATGAAGCTAAGTAAATATAGTATTGCATTGCACAATAACTATTGTAACTTTTGAAACATCATATATTAGACACTCGTCTCATCATTTCCTCTAACCTCATGTGGATATAATTCACTCTTCCATACTGACAAGCACCGTTCTTGAACACGTAGCGCACATTCTAGACATGTAATGAACATGCATGCACTGTAGGCAAGTATGTAGTAGAATACAAACTTCTCAGCCCTCACAAGTGACCTTCAGAGTTCAGAAACGGTGTCTTTGATTAATTAGTAATGTATATCAAGTCTTTTCACTTTTGAAAAGTGCTGTTTTGACGTAAATAACTACAATGAATATCAAAACTTTAAAGCTTCAACATCCCCATACTCCAAAAGTATCGACAATACTGATGAATCGATAACGCGCGAAAAATATCGTTCAACCCATAAACCGGTATCGTTATTGCGATAAATAAATCATAGCAATGATTTATCGCACACAGTCAGCCAGTGGTGACGTGACATTATATTGAGGATCCAAGCTGGGCTCCACACAGTGTGTTTAGAACCAGCTAATACTGTAGGACACTAATGAAATATACAACAGTCACTGATCTAGCGTCAAAATCTCGCAAAAATCAAATATCGCGTAACGCTGAGGTCACAGCAGCAGCTGCAGCAGCAGCAGCAAGCTGGTGGGTGGATCAGGCTGGATGGTGCCAGCTGCCCTGCCGTTGTGTCAGACGTACAAGCAAACAATTATTTCATCTGAATTTTGCGAGTCTTTTGCAGAGTAAAGATTTTTGCACTTTTTGGCCTTATTTATTATTTTTTTCTTTTTCCGTATTATGCAGTAACGGCCTACAGGACCAGAAATGCTTCATCATGTATTAATCTTACTACAATACTTCACATTAGACGCAGGAGAAGCGATCGAGAAGTGACGGAAGGGAGGAAAGCGTTGTAGGTGAAGACTGAGAATACAAAGGGAGAAGTAGAGAAGAAAGCGCCTCGATCCCTAGCTACACTTTTGTGCACCATCAATAACATGAATAATATCGCTGTCACTCTCATTCAGGCAGTCGAAAAACTGAGCATCTGATGGACTCTTTCAAACGTTTGTACACGTGCTATAGTTTCATCTTGAAATGAATAAGTGGTTGAAATATAATAAAGTAAAGGCAGTCTCGGGCGTCTTAAAGTAGATAATATAATACATACGCTATATGCTAGGTAGGTGTATAGGTTAACGACTTTAGCTTCTATGTCATCCTTATGATTTTGTATATCGTTTATAGTTTATGCTCTATTTTTTGTGTATATCTATTGTTAATGACATACAACAAGAAAAAAAAAAAAAGATAATGATCAACAGGTATCATCTCCCCAGGCCAGATAGGGTCGCCACGCCCCCTCAGCACACTGCCAGCCAGCTCACAGCACATGCTCTACAATAGCAGACCAGCAAAGGAAAGAACAGCTTCCTCTTACCTTGAGCTGATGACGAGGTGTGCTCTATATTTAGTTGCAGCCTCTCGAGCCCTCCCTCCACTTTGGTCTGGGTCTCGGTCTGCACTACCCATTGCCGCCCCGCCCCTCGCATGCACCTGCTGTTCCTTTAGCCTTCACAACAATAAAAAAAAAAAAAAAAAAAAAAGTAGGATACCATTTACATCAATATTCTGTTGCCTTTCTCTATGTGCACTCCAATACATACTAATAAGGTAGTAACTGAGGATTCTTAAGGATTTTAAGGGTGATATATTTATGTGTATACAATTGCATTCCTTCACTTTTCTATGTAACCTTATAATTACAGCAGCATATGAGTACATTATAGTAAGCGTTTGCATACTGTTATTTCCGTGGATTTCCCTAGTCTATACATTGGATTACCAAAGTTGTTTTCAGTCTTTCTTTGTGAGTATCGAGGAATTCGAAAAAAAGAAAGCAATCTCATTCTGGTAGCGACTTGTCGGATTTGTAATTTCGGCCGCTACTTACTATGATAGAGACGCGTTATGGATTTTAAAAACAGTTGAGGAAAGGAGGACGTTCTGGTATCACATCAGATCTACGCAAAACAGTCAGTGAATAGAAAAACAAAATTACTACAATACTCTGACTTGTATGTTCATTTATCTCATATTTCCCTTGTGCTGTCCTTGAGATCTATTTTACAATGAAAAGAGAGAGAGAGAAAAAAAAAAAAAAGAAGAAAAAAAAAAAAAAAAAGATACGCCCCGAGCTCACTGTCAGCTGATGTACCAAAACAAACATCGCTGTTCCCACCGCTTAGTGTGTGTGACGGTGCTGACGTCAGCCTTTTTTTACACACAGACACAGGAAGTTTGTAGTTATTGGTTGAGTAATAGGTTCACTAGAACTGTATTTTCTTGGATCCAGGGAACGTGTTGAGGAATGGCACTGTAGCAGATCCCACGGCTGTGACCTGTGATTACTGCATCGAATACTGGTAATGATGCATGGGTATTGCTTGTGTATAGTTACTTTGTCTCTTGTAACCCGCTGCGATTTTTGACAAGTACATGCAAACGATATCAGGCCAGGTATTGAAAGGCGATAAGTTCAAGTCTCTAATGATGATGGCTAGTTTGAAATACTACTGATGTAATAGATTAGCTTTTTGTAGCCTGAGTACCAACCATAACTTACCCTTAGAGAACAAAGGGATTTCCATTATACTGTGTAGAAAAAAATAACATAAAGGTAAAACTTGAGGATAAATCAAGTTTCTTCCTCAGTACACTAACAATGTGCTATGAGCATACAAATCTGTGTTGGCAAACTATGATAAGTTATCTTTAAGAGATAACCTATTAAAACGAAAGGGAGTTAGAGGGCAGTCAGCCACCAGCAGCCACAAGGGAATTAGGCTTATTGCACACATTCTGTAATGTTGTTACCATTGTTTTTACTTCCTGTTTTTTGATATGCATCACTTTCACTGTGAGGGATGTTTGTAGGTACCACTGCCTTTCAAAACATCTTTAGCAGATACAAAACATATCTGTAATGAATTTATTCTGCATGCTACTCTGGGAGTTTATGGTGAGATAAGATTAATATCCACCACTAGGGGGACTGCAAGGCTTCTTTCACTTCATTGTATTCTTGGTAATGTACAGACATCCTTTACATTTAGCTTTTGAAAATATTAGTGGTGAGAGAGCCAAGTGTTTCTGAATACTGATATATTGGTATACCAGATAATAAAAGTCATGTAAAAACTCCTCAGAAAACAAAAACATAACAAAAAAAGATATATCAGAGTAAGATTAATACATATTTGGAATTTAGACTTGAATATTGTAATAGTAAGATCAAACATGAAAGATGTAAGAACAACTAGCATGCAAAAGATGTCAAATCAGATTAAAATAAAAGTTATGTGAGAAAAATATTTGCAATTTGCCATCTTTTAAAGTAAGAATAAAATGGCTGTCCATTGAAAAGAAGGGAGATAGAAAAACAGAGCAAAAACTATGGTTTTTATCATCAAACAGTCATAAAGACACAAAATATTATTTAGAGCTTTGCTGTCCAAATGTTTTTGTCTTGTACCTTTTATTACCTTCTTCTGTTATTACATAGGTGTGGTGTTCCACATCTTTTCACACACCATTATGGTCTATGCTGCATACAACTGGTCCCTCAGAGTTACACAGACCATAGTTTAGACAACACTGATTTAGAGGACATGAAGATTTAGGTATCTCAGAATTTAGTAGGAAATTTGGAGTCTCTCTGGTATATAAGTCACCCCATAACTCGAATATCGTTTATCTTCATAATATATGTGATATGGACAATTCATGAAATCATTTTACTCAATAATTTTTAACTAAGTAATATATTTATTTTTCTTCTAGGAAGCAACTTGTGAGGTAACTTTGTTAAGATTGAAAATTGAAAGTGTCACACTTTTGTGAATAATGGTTTTATTATTCCTACAGGCAGAATGTACCAAAATCAGGGAGGAATTTACCATGGCTAATGATAAAGTTGCTGCAGATGGATGGCCCAGCTTAGTCCTTCATCTATGTAAAGCCATCAAGAATACTTGCAGTTTGGCATCATGGAACTCTCTGCCGTGGATTCTTGGTACATTTTTTTGTTTTGATGTTATTTATTTATTTTTTTTTTTTGTGTGTGTGGAATTTCACAAAGTTTATTACTAGCTCATTTGTAGTGTGAAGTGTTTGATAGTAGAAGTGCAAGATTATTATAAGGTAGCATGAATTAACTACAATCCCAAAGTCCCATCTACCTCTCATAACTTTTTTTCATTATCTTTTCTCATCTTTTTTATGGATTTATTTATTTATGAATATTCTTTTCTTTCAGGTTGGCTAACCATGACAGTCATGGGTCCTGTCCTTGCTGCAAGAGTTGCATATCGAACTTTGCATGTTATGATATCACGAGCTTTTTCAAGTAAAAAGGTTTTGTGTGGGAAGGTTAGTATGCGAATATATGTGACATAACTAAGATTCGCTATTTTTTTTGTCATTACAACATAAGATGTTCATGGATGTACTCATATTTCATGTTCTATCAGTTGAAGATTATAACAGGTAAACTCATGACTAGGAAGCTTGGCACATTTGTACTAACAGGTCAGTTAAATAAACCTTGCAGATAAACAAATAAAAGGAGAAATCATCAGATTGGAGATAACTAAAATCATATTAATGTAGTACTATCAACATACTGAAGGTAATTTCACTTCACTTATCTTATTTATAGACAATGATATTTGAATTGTATCAATGTGAAGTATGCATGTTTATGTTTACTTTTATATCTCCAGGTTGTATTAATCACTGGTGCAAGTTCTGGATTGGGTGAGGCTCTTGCACATGCATTGTACAAGTGTGGTGTTCGGCTGATTTTAGCTGCACGCAATACAGAAAAATTGGAAAGTATCAAAGAGACGCTTCTGAAGACATACAAAGTGAGTTAGTTTCTCTATATGTAGTAAAGCTCATGGTTTGCTTTTGCAAGACTGTTTTTAGTAACACATATACAGTGCTTGCAAAAAGTATGAGGAATGAAATAAGCAATGAAACATTTAGTTTTCTTCATAATAGTATACATTTACTTAACACTCTGTTCAGATATGTAAAATCTTTCTTCTTCTCCATATCTTCTTACATAATCATTTCATACCTTCTTGCTGCTGGCACACTTGCCCTATGAAATCTAGTAAGTTACACACATCAGCATCTTGTTTTCATGTCATATACACACATTGTAAAATTGATACACTTCAGTCTGAAGTTAACTTTTACATTATTTGTCATCTTGGCATATCTTTCCATGTACTTCATTCAAATGTTCATAAATTTTACTGTGGGAACATTTACAGACATGGAGGAGAGAGCAAAGGAGTTTGGTTGTGTGTGTGTGTGTGTGTGTGTGTGTGTGTGTGTACAATTCACCGTGGCGGTCGCCTGTTGGTTGCTCAGCCAGCCTTTACCTTACTCAGCAAGCTCAGAGCTCAGAGCTCATAGACTGATCTTCAGGTAGGGCTGAAACCACATCACACACTACAAACTGGGGCAGTGAGGCAACAACCCCTCAAGTTACATCCCGTACCTATTTGCTGCTTGGTAAAAAGGGGCTAGATCATATTAAGAGGCTTGCCCATTTGCCTCGCCAAGGACTCGAATCCGGGGCCTCTCGGTTGTGACCTGAGCGTGCTAACCACTACACTACATGGTGTGTGTGTGTGTGATATTGGCTTCCCATGAAACAAATGAACTTTAGATAGAATTAGCTAATATTTAAGAGGTCTTATAAGTAGAAAGTGTATAATGATATGGCTGTGATGCTTTTATTAATAGAAAATTCTATTTCAGCCTCCAGAACTTCATGTTCCAACCATTATTAAGTTGGACTTGGAAGAGTTGAACAGCATTCCTGGTGTAGTTGAAGAAATAGTTGCTTCCCATGGACACATTGATATTCTCATCAACAATGCTGGCATCTCTTATCGAGGAATAGCTGCAGAAACTGACATTAGTGTCGACATAAGATTGATGTTGGTTAATTACTTTGGACAGGTGGCATTAACAAAAGGTTAGTTCTTTGCTAACTTTTTGTTTCATTATAGAACATTGAGTATTCAAAATATTAAATATTTGTGTTCAAAATATACTTTTGAGTTTTTGTAGATATTTCACCTTAATTTCTTATATTTAGTAACATTCTCTCTCTCTCTCTCTCTCTCTCTCTCTCTCTCTCTCTCTCTCTCTCTGTAGATATTTGAAATGTGTGTAAATTCAAGGACAATTTGGATAAATGGAGATATGGGGATATAACACTGTGAGCTCTGATTAAACCCTGTATAATACAACTAGGTAAATACACACACACACACACACACACACACAGATGAGGAAGATCAAAAAGAGTCTGTGTTTAAAGGAAATTACATAAATTCCAGGAAATGTTTGATATATGGAGATATGGAGACAGGACACTATGAGCCCCACTCAAACCCTGTATAATACAACTAGGTAAACACACACACCTTCATGCAAATAATGCTTATATGCCAGACCCTTCTCTTCAACCAGCTATCATATTGTTCTCATCATTCACCGCATTTCCTTTCATTGAGCAGCTCTGTTTTTTATTGAGATTTATTTCTGGTACAGCAATTCTCCCACTGATGCTCAAGAGGAAGACAGGTCACATAGTGGCAGTGAGCAGTATCCAGGGAAAGCTTGCCATTCCTTATAGGTAAGTCACCACAAACTGAGGTAACTTTATATGTGTGGTAATGTTAGAATATTCAGTTTTTATTCAGAAGATAGACAGTTCTTATGCTCAAAACATAATGAAGAATAAGTCAGTGTTTAATAGTTGTGGGACTTTTGAACTGCATGACATTGATAGATGTACTGTAGCAGAGTACTGTTGAGGTATGTAAAGGAAAGATGATCGAGATTACAAATAAGAAAACCTCATAAAAAGATGTAAAGAGGCATTGTGGAAACATAGATAGGAAATGAGAGAAATATAGAAGTGCTAAATTGTAAGCCTGAGCAGATGTTACATGTTTGTAGATGACAAAGTTGCATTTAGTGTTCAATATTTCAAAAGCTTAACATCTCTGTCATCTTTATTTTTCTCCCACCTCAGAGCTATAGAAGAGATGCCTTTGTCTTTGTAAGGAGCATAACTTATAAGATGACAATATGCTTCAGTGTAGTATTTCATCACTGTTGATAATTGTATTATTTTTTTATTTGTTGATATGATTGTAATTATTGTACTTATGCATAGGTAACAAAGTTTTTCAAGTGATATGTAAAACAGAATATTCAATGTGTGTGATATGTTGGTTTACTTTTGTCACCCAGCATTATCTTCCTATGTAAGATTTGTGTATAGTATTCAGATTTTCTCCCTTTCTGACAGATCATGTTATACTGCATCAAAGCATGCTCTTCAAGGGTTCTTTGATTCACTGAGAGCTGAGGTTGCTGAAAATAAAGTGAAAGTGACAGTAATTAGTCCAGGATACATTGCTACCAATCTGTCTGTCAATGCAGTGACTGGTGATGGATCATTATATGGAGGTGAGTTCTAAATCAGTGAGATACATCGTTTGAATAAATTTAGTATCATAGTCAATAGACCTTTGTGTTATCAAATAAACCAAGTTGTTTAATTTTAATTAGCATACACTACTCTCTTCCCAATCACAGGTTCACCAATTACTGTAGAGTCTTGCATGTAACAAGTTTGCCAAATTTATGTCAAACAACAATATTGGGTCATTTTTTTTAACATAAGAGGGAAAAGCTGACCAAGGGCAACAAAAGAAAGAAAGAAATTTCTCAAAACCTCTCTTTTATATGAAGTCATTTCATAGTAAGCTGAAAAATATAGAAGCAATTAATCACACCACCACCAGAAGCAGGAGCTAAGTGAAACTTGTAGGAGGAAAGTCAATAAAAAAAACACCAGAAGTTAGCAATGTATACTGTGCAAAATATAATTGTATCCCAATTCACCAAATGTGATATGGCTTTGGAAAACTACTGATAAAGAATTGTTTTACTTTTGCCCTAAACATACTATTACATTCTCTTAGGTAAAAAGTAGAATATTGTCCTAAGAGTAATAAAAATCATACTTTTGTGGTGGCTGATCTCTCTAGTGTTTTGAGAGTTGGTTGGATGGGCAAGTCAGCGTATGTTAAGATGGTCTAAATATGTGGTGAGAGTGGGAGACAGAAAACCAGTAAAGAGAATAATGAGATCAAATGCATGTGGTGGAAATTTAAGAGGAATTTGACACCTAGAGTGGATGAACTATGTGAAGGGAGCAATGAATGAGGCGCCCCGTGCCAGAGGGGCATAACCCTTAGTTTGTGTATTTTGAGATATATGGGTTTAAAGTTGATTACTTATATCGCAAATGTAAACACAGTAATTTATTAGTATATTTATTAGTATATATCTAAATAATGAGACGGTCAATATCTATTATTTTAACCATATTTGAGTTTATTTTCACTTTTTTTTGTTTGTTTTTTTCTTTGTTTGCAGAACCTATTTTAGGTAGTACAATAGATATTTATAATAATTAATTTATAGTGAGTGTACAAAAACTAGTCCGTAATGTAAGTAATATGTGAAAGTTTTATCAATTTTCATGCAAATCCCAATTTTTAATGAATTTTTGAAAGTTAAATTTCATCATATTTTAAGTATTTAAAGAGTATTTAAAGAGTGGGACATGGGGATAGTATGGCAGTGTAACCTTGAACGCCGCTTGGTGATTGGCTGGGGTGGGAGGGGAGTGTAGCAGCAGCGCGCTGCCATTGGCCAAGCATTACGCCCATCTGGCTCGGTAAGACAGAGTTGACATGGTTCGCGAGTATGAAAACACGCAATTACAGGGCTTCGTGCTGAGGCCATATGGCATGATTTTGCCTGGCAACAACTTCCATGTGCTTTCTATACCCCTCTGCTGGCCAAATCTGGTACTAACTCAAAATCTGTATGTTGGTGGGTTACGCCCGTCTGCCACGGGGCGCCTCAAATAACATGTAGAGTTATTGAGCGTGATGGAGATGAATAGAGCAACCCAGTGGTGAGTGTAGGAAAATTACATGGTCTCCTTTAGGTGGGAATGAGGGCTAATTTGACAGCGCCCATTGGTTAGGGTATGGGGCAATCCATAAGAAGTATTTCACATCTACTGTGGTCTCAGGATTGGAGAAGATGCAAGGTAGGGAAGTCTAATTATGAAGGGATGGGTAATCTAGTGTATGGTGCCAAGGCTTGCTATGGAATTGTGTGGCCAATTGTGTGTGTGTGTGCGTGCGTGTGTGTGTGTGTGTGTGTGTGTATGTGTGTGTGTGTGTGTGTGTGTGTGTGTGTGTGTGTGTGTGTGAGGTGCTTTGTCTGGGCTATCATGTGGGATTGCCAAATTGTTATCCAAATTAATTAGTATTATCATTGTTATTTTCATAATTAATTTTGTGTGTGTGTGTGTGTGTGAGAAAGAGAGAGAGAGAGATTAAAAAGTGTCAAGTAAATATCAATTGTATTTATAGAAATGGACGAAACAACAAGTGGCGGCATGAGTCCTGAATATGTTGCTGACAGCATAGTAGGGTGTTTGACTAATGGGAGTGAGGAGCTGGTTCTTGCCCCAGTGCTGCACCACATGGCAATCCTTCTCCGTACACTGTCTCCTCCTTTGATCAGTCACATCATGAAGAGGCGAGCTGCAACACAAAGGAATGCCTACTTGCACAAGAAAGACTGAAGGAGGCAAGTGAATGATGAACTTATTTATAATTTTGTATGTATGCTATAAGATTTTTATGTTATTGGATTTATCAAAGAGTAATGTTTAGCATGATTAATTAGTATATTACTATCTTTCATATTTTGATTCCAGCAAATCTTTATGCATTATTGAAATTAATTTTAGAATACATATTTTTATTTACATTACAAGACTGATAGACTATGACAAGACCATAGATCACTGTAACTTAAGATCAGATAGCAAGCCAACACAGCATACAGGAAATGTACATGGTTAATAATTTATCCTGAAAAGCATTTTGAAGCTTAAGGTTGTAGAGACTCTATAATGCTAAGTTCTCAGTATGTATGTTATGCCAAAGAATAGGCCTTTGTTGACTAAGTTGTATAAATATCATCATATGTATAGGGCCACTGTGGTACAGAAGGGACTGTTTGTATTCTGGGGGGCAAGGTGTCCCCCAGCACACAAGTTAGAATCCTGGCCAAACTCCAAGGGGGAAAGGGTGTGCACTCAGGGTAAAAGTTCACAAATGCTAAATTCAAAGTCCTTCATTAAGAGGCACTGTCCTAACCTTGATAGACCAGGAACTGAACATTAAAACAAAACATAAACATATGAGTGCTCACCAAATCTATGAACACAATACTTTGAGTTTGAAGCAAAGTCAGTTTTTCTCCTTTCACATCTTTTTTTTTTTTTTTTTTTTTTTTTTTTTTTTCCAGTATATCATAGTTGGCTACAATGCTTTTCTTTTCCTAAAGAATAGATTTTTAGTTATATTAGCAAAGATTGAAAAAAAAAAAGATACAGTAATATGTTAAGAAAATCCTTATACATTATCATTTATCATCATTACCTTATTTCATGCCATTCCTTATTACTGCTAAAGCACCATTTCTTATAAGGTAAAGGAGTACATGCAGGAAAGAGTTTATAGTAGGAACAGAGGTAGTGTTAGTAGGAAGAAAACCATAAACAAGTAAGCAGAGAGTGTTTTGTTAGAGAAAGGAGGTTCTTCTGCCATGCCCACCTAATGAGATACTTCTGGAGAAAGTGAGTCATCAGAGAGGGATAGATGGATGCCAGATAGATAGATAGATACATACATACATAGATTAGTGAGTTCTTTGATTAGAATTATAATACAATTACAGTATTAGTAAATGTGTCAATCTTAAATTATGTAATTCATTTTTGGGCTTGTGAATAGTATTCATGTCACATTTTAAGTAGCATAACAAATACTCAAAGTCATTATTGATTACAATCTCCTTTACAATAAGTGGAGCTTATTACTATAGATACTTATTAAACAGACAAACAAAAAAAGTGCCAGTAAACATTAAGCTTAACAAGTTTATTGCAGTGTGTATGCTATTTGAGTGAATTTTATGTACATGTGTATTCCTGTAATCTAGTCTCATTTGTGCTCCTTGATCTGCACAGAGTTTTATCTTGCATATTATTCAAATAAATTCAAGACTATATGTATCTGTTGCACTGTAATCCCATACTACTGCTCATTGAATGAATTGTCTTTCCTTAGTATGTAATGTGGTATCAATGGAAGAAACAGAACAAAGGAACAATACAATAAAAGGACCAAGAAAATTGAATGACTTACCATCCTTCTTCCAGCTTTGTTAGGTTTACTGAAGATAAATGCCATTACTCAATGATGTCCTAAATGAGGCTTGCTCTATCACCAAATCTAATCATGACCTCTCCTCCATCTTACCCAGCAGTGTTGACATCATTTCATCATTATGTGCACAAAATAATTAGACATAACATGACATGCATTTTCAGAAATAACTTCCACTTGTAACATTTGATGGAATTATATATTAGACTATGAGACACTATCTAAACTTTGCTTCCCTTTGATGCATATTTGTACTTAGAGAATAATAAGTTTGTCATTAATCAATTTTCTTCTTTTCACTAGTTTTTATCCTCTAGTGATAAAGTTTATGTTTGTGCCTTTTAACTAACAGATGCTCTATTTGTGAGTTGCAGCTACAAAATTTGAATGTATGTTTCAAATCATGCTGAAAGATGATATGTATTGAGCCACAGTTGGCTCATGCTATACTGTTGCTGTTCTTTTGTGCATCCAACTTTGTCTTAAATTCATGGAGTGTTTTTCCACACATAGTCTCATTATCAAGCTTGTTCCAAGCTGTTGTACTTTTATGTGGGAAACTATATTTCTTAAAGTCTCTTCTGCGTGCACTCCTTTCTAGTTTCTTATGTCCTCTTCTATCATTTTAGTCCCCTATAACTAAATCTTTTTACCAATCATCTCCATTCCCTCCTGGATTCCATATAATATTAGGTCTCCTCTCTGCCACCTTTCTTGTGTGTGTGTGTGTGCTGTTATTTCTTACATATATATCAGTTATTGTTTGTAATTTTTTCCATGCTGCATGCTGCTGTGTTACTCCAGTTTAACATATCAGTATGGAATTAATGATTGGCAAATGATGCTGCAAATATCACTGAAGGATTGATTGCTTTTTATCAAAATAAAAAGTTGGATTCTTTTTTAAAATGTTGAAGGATTCTGCTTGGTATCGAATTGACTAGGAAAAAAAGCAAAACCTAGCAAAATCTGAAAAAAAAATCAGTGAATGCAGCTGATAGCTCTATTCATCATTACTATTACTAATATTATTATTATTATTGATATTATTATTATTATTATTATTATTATTATTATTATTATTATTATTATTATTATTATTATCATTATTCCTGTTATTATTATTTTATTTTTCATACAACTTTTTTCTTTTATTTTCAATGTTAAGGTCATTAATATTCTTTATTCAAATATTGCCACTTCTTTATTAAGTATCTTATTTGTACCAAAGATATCTCTCAGAGCAATATAATATTGAGTTCATCAAGAAGAAAACATTTGTCAATTACTCAGTTGTACTTCATGAGGGACATTTTTTTTACATACAGCAATATATATTTCAATTAGTTTGTCACAAAAATGAGCTAGCCATTTAAAGATATGCTATCATATATGACCATATCAAACCTACAATAATAAGATAATTTAAGTGGTAAGATAACCAAGAGATATCACTACACTCACATACTACTCCAAAAACTAGTGACAGGTTATATAATCAGAGATGAACCATATTTTGAATGGTAGCATCTTTTCTAATTTTACTTTAAGATTGTAGATTTAACAATTAAATGGTTATAACAACTCATAATGTGTGACATTGCATACAGTTTGTTACTAGGTAAATAACAGTAGAGATAATCCTCCAAACATGCCTCTGAAATTCAGAGTGAAACTTATGTATAATAAGTACTATATATGATACATGTAGTATACTGAATGTGATGTGTGAATTATGTCAATATTTTGAGTGGAAGATTAGCTGTGAGTGAGAAGACCACAAATTACAACAGATTTGATAAATGAATTACATATAACCTTACAGCCTGGCAAGCTACCACAATGTGACAAAGGCTACTTCACTCAAACATGAAATTTGCCTCCTATAACCCAGTCTGTTCACTTCAGAGCATGAACCAGAAAATAGTAAAATTTCCTAAAGATGTTACTATGGCTAAATTTAAGAATGGGATGCTTATGTTTTGAGCATTACTCTTTAAGTACACATGCATATCTAAAAAAAAAAATATATACTCACCTACATTACACTTTCCTTTGTGATAATTAAGATCAGTATAAAAACAATATTCCCTATTTGATTTTTACTGAAAATGTTGGGTAAAAATAGCATGTAATGTTATTAAAGATAACATTCAAGTGAAAAAAACAAACAAACAAACTGACCAGCATAGTAAAATGTTTCATATTTGGAACAACGATTTCATTGCAGCCACATCCATATTAATGGATGAAAGCTGAACAAAAGTTAAGAGAAGTGCAGAGGATGAATTAAAGACCTTGTTAATTACCTACTTAGTGCTGATTAAAAGTAAAAAAAATAAATAATAATAAATAATAATAAAATAAAAGAAGATATCTAGAGACTAAGGTCAAAGAACTTTCTTCATCTAACAAAGAAAAGGAAGCTGATAATTAATATAGTAATTCCAATGAAATCAGCTTGTTGAGTGCACCTTGATATATCAACAATTGCTGAATATAATGCCTTAGAAAGTATAAAGTTACATCCCATTAAAGTATAATGGAAATATTAAGTGAAGAAGAGAAATGACAAAATGGGGAAGGTAATAAAGCAGACATGTGAGGCTGATAAAAGAAAAGTTCAGAAAAACTTGGATGACCATGAAACATCTAGTTCAGGGACAAAGCAAAATAGATAAAGAGGGGTACCATAAAACAATATGATTAAAGAAAGATTGATGAGCATCAAAATAATATATGGTAATACTAATATATGTAGATATGTAACCTGAACTGTAAGTCAAAATAAAAAATCTACATTCTAAGTATGAAATAGAACAAGTAATATGGAAACAAATGAAGTAAAATGAAGATGGTCTTAAATACTGCCTTGAGATGGTGAAACCAACCAGAAAATGGAAAGCAAATTAGACCAGAGCATACACCTGTAAGGTAGATATTGTAGATGTTACATAACAGTACTGAAATCAAACAAGTGTTAACAGTCCTTAGAGGTTGTGGGAAGGGGTGAGGATGAGAGTTGTAGAGTTCATACACATGTATTGTGTAACAATAGTAATTAGAACCTTCCCATAGACAAGTCAGAGTATCTCATAGGAAAATAAACAAAATATCCCTTTCTTACTACAAATTTCCTAAACATAAGCAGCAATTTACTTATGAATTATCAAAAGGAATGCAAAGCCTTGGCACAGGAGGCTTTGTGGAACCAAGGTTGTCAAACTGTGACAATATTCGATCCAGGATGTCTTTGCCTATCTCCCATGGACAGATATCAGCTTTTATTTTGAGATTTTGTTCAGCCTCCATTTTTGGAATATGTTGGACCAAACTGTACCCAAGACGAGGAAATACCAGGTCACATTCTTGCAGTCTCAGGCTTGGGCAAAAATCATTTACACCATCACCCACATATCCAATACTTGAAAAAGTTACATTTTCTTTTTCCCGTGATTTGATATAATTTGCTAAAATGTGTCCCTTACACAGATTTTTTGTGCTCAACGTACACCAATTTTGAAGGTGGTACATTTCTATAGTAAGGCAACCTTCATCATTGAATTTGGCTGGGTTTGTAAACACTTCTCTAAAATGGTGCTGTACACCAAAATTATTCAGGATATGATCAATGAAAATTGAATTAGCATCTGATATAATTATGCATTCACTCTTTCCTTTAGGTACACTATTTAATAGTTTTTCCATCCCATTTGTCAGCTGAATTTCACTTAAACATTTGAATATATCTTCCTTGGTTATACCATTTTCATGCAAATACTTGAATATTTCTGCCATATAATGTGTCCATCCATCTTTTCGATATAATGACTTCAAGCTATCAGGAATTTTTCCACCAGGGGCAAGCTTGTAGATATAGGTATCACAGTTGTTGTCAATTAGTGTGTGGTCAAAATCAAAGACCAGAAGAATCTTCTCATTCTTTGTTTCTTCCATCTGAAATAAGAGAGGAATCAAATGCTACACCATTACTGCCAAATGGCATTCCACATCACTAAAAGACGGTCACATTTTATAAAAAGCTGAGTCGTGCCTCAACAGCATTACTATATTTTGGGGATAATAGAAAGAGTGGGACAAAGTCCTCCATCAGTTCAATTGGTGTCCTTAAGAGTACAGACACACTGCATGATTCATTGGGAGGGTAGAGAGTAGTAGGATGCACAGCATGTCAGAGGCAAGAGCAATGACATGTTATCAAATGAGTGGCCATATTAAATGCAGGTAGCAGCCTCCAAGCTTACATTCTACCTGTGTTCTACCCATAGTAGTAGTGTTTGCTCTTGCCTCTGACCAGTTAGGCATCCTGCTACCCTCTTTCCTCCCAACAAATCATGTGCAGTGTGTTCATATCCAAAGGGAGGTCTAGAGGTGACCAAAGTCCCTACATTAGGTTGTTTGGAAAAAATTACATGGTTAAGGGTTGATAAATATCAAGAAGCATGTGGTCCTGTTGTTCTTGTGATGGCAGCCATTTTCTTGAGCTTTATCTTGCTGTTAGCATTCTAACTTAACTAAACATATCTAACCAAGAAACGTTATGTAGACAAAATTTAGTTATAAAAGGATACTAGTGACAAGATTCCATCACAACAAGAATATAAGGACCACATGATTCTTCCAACTTTATATTTTGTGCTTTATTGCAACAAATAACTATTAGTTGATATGCTATATATATTGAATAACATTCTGCAACCCTAATTTTATATGACATGTATAAATCTTGGAAAAAGAGGCTGTCATATTTCCCCTTTAGACTTGACTTTATTATACTCTTTCCTCTCCTAAAATCCAGCTGTCCCACCACGTTGTAGTTCTAATTCTTGTTCTAGTAAGGAGAGAGAGATAACATAATACCATACATAAAGAGCCGCTATAAGTAAAAGTTATCATTACCAATGATGCTAAGGTCAATGTTTACTATCTATCCTTGTCAGCAGCGCATAACATGTCGTGGTAGTATATTCACTGTACTTCACGTTTGTTTTGGTTTAATTGGTCGGGGATAACTGATATAAACCAAATTTCCTACCGAAATCTAAGGAGACAAATGGCCATATTTGGTAAAGAGAGGAACTCGTACAAATCTTTATTATGATGATAATCTCACCTAATACAAGTAGATCCATAACTTGAATCATACTTACTCTCTGAGGTGAACTACGCGGGAGACGGTCCAGGACAAATTTGCTTTGCATAAGGATCTAGCCAAAGGAGTGAGGCGTGCAGCAGAGTACCGCATGGACGTGCTGGGTGAGCGGTGCACAGCAGTCCTTACGCCACCAGCTGTGTTTGCGTCGCTAACTTTCCGAGACTTCACCTGTGGCAAGCAGCAGCAGGTGTAGGTAGATACGCAGTATTCATGGACAGATACACCTATATATAGATTGAAGAATAGTTTGGCCTCATCTAAACTTACGTTATAGAGATAAAAGAAAGTAACTGAAGATAATGTGAATCAAATCAGGTGATAAAAAATAATAGTAATTGAAAAATATTATTTGTAAATTTTTAAAATTCATAACTGCAGGCAGATATTTCAGATTTTTGGTTGAATTGCACATAACTAAATTAACAAGATTAATGAAATGAAATGAGATTTTTCGAAGTGTACAGTGATCCACTGGCTTTGTTGGGTGGGTACTCCTGGGTGGGCAGTGAGCTGACCAGTAATTTGTAGGCTAATCGTGTGACAGACTTCTTTGTGAGTAATGACGTTAGTAGAGATCTAACTATTGCAATATTAGTCTAGCAATTTTCAGGATAACTTACTTTGCCTTCTGAGTACGCCATCCATTATTTGCATTATTGGTGGGGATCTGACATGATTTTGTTTGCTTTATATATATATATATATATATATATATATATATATATATATATATATATATATATATAAATATATATATATATATATATATATGTGTGTGTGTGTGTGTGTGTGTGTGTGTGTGTGTGTGTGTGTGTGTGTGTGTGTGTTTTATAGAATTGGCACGAAGTCTATCCAGATTGAAATTCTTGTTCCTTGGTTCATACCATGCAGACAAACTGTAAAGAGTGGCACTGTGGCAGTGACAACAGATGGTCTTGACGTGCTGCTTAATTCTTGTTTTTCTTTTTTTTTTCATGTAAAACCTTTACAAAATTAAGGAAGGTTACAGAGTAATAGAACGATTCTCAGCTTTGGGTGTGTGCCTTCCCCCCCCCCCCTCTCTCTCTCTCTCTCATTTCGTGAAGTTCAACATTTTACCCACCCACACACACACACACACACACACACGACACACGTTTTCGAGTCCCGAGCGCGGCGAGGCAAATGGGCAAGCCTCTTAATAATATTAAAGTGTATCTAGCCCTTGTTCACCTAGCAGCAAATAGGTTCGGGATGTAAGTCGAGGTGTTGTGGCCTCGCTATCCTGGTGTTTAGTGTGTGATGTGGTCTCAGCCCTACCCGAAGATCGGTCTATGAGCTCTGAGCTCGTTGCGTAGGGAAAGGCTGGCCGTGGTGAATAACACACACACACACACACCTCGTAGTGTAGTGGTTAGCACGGTCGGCTTACAACCGAGAGGGGCCTGGTTCTGTTCACCCAGCAGCAAGTAGGTACATGATGTAACTTAGGGGATGTGGCCTCGCAATGCCGGTGTGTAGTGTATGATGTAGTCTCAGTCTTACCCGAAGATCGGTCTATGAATTCTGAGCTCGCTCCGTAGCAAGGATATTGGCTGGCTGAGTGACCAGCAGGCGACCGTGATGAATAACACACACACACACACACACAAACACACACACTCACACTATAATACTATATTATAATTATGAAGTGAAGAGCTGAGATACACTCAAGCTGTGAATTACGATAACCATGAAATCGATAGCATTTTGTTTATGTTATCTCAGCATAGTTTAGTTCTATTGAGGATGGCACGTGTCATTATAATATGAGCATCCCAAATGGAGACCAAAATACACCATATCTATCACATAACAGTTGTGGGCCATTACTGGTCAGGTTGCCTATACACGTGCTGCATCACTGGATGTGGTGACGAGTGATATGATTTTGTGATAGTGAGGAGCCACTCTATCTGCTACCCACTAGATTATTTATAGCAGCTTGTCTCATCGGCAGGTACGTACGTATGAACAACGTCGTTAACATTGAATCTGTTAAATCTGGCCCGTTGATTCTTTGTCAGAAAATAAAAGCAAAACAAAAAGTGCGATGATAAATTATATACTCTTGACTTGTGCTTCACTTTGAAAGGCAGATGGACTTGCCCATCCTGTGAAATGTGTTGAGAAAGTGTTTGGATAAGCGACACCATGCAAGATACAATACTAAATCCTTTTTAATATGCATTTTCAACACACACCCACACATACACCGCGTAGTGTATTGGTTAGCACGCTCGGCTCACAACCGAGAGGGCCCGGGTTCGAGTCCCTGGCGCGGCGAGGCAAATCTTAATGTGTTCTTAACCTGTTCACCTAGCAGCAAGTAGGTACGAGATGTAACCCAAGGGGTTGTGGCCTCGCTGTCCGGGTGTCTGGTGTGTGATGTGGTCTCAGCCCTACCCAAAGATCGGTCTATGAGCTCTAAGCTCGCTCCGTAGGGAAAGGCTGGCTGGGTGACCAGCAGGCGACCGAGGTGAGGTGAATAACACACACACACACACACATTCATATATATATATATATATATATAT
>CM035181.1:12924862-12946808 GCA_020233015.1 Callinectes sapidus
TATATATATATATATATATATATATATATATATATATTGTTTATACTCCGAAAATTGTACTTAAAAAATGTACCTCATAACGTTTCACAGCATTTAGATTTTTTTCTTAAATATAACGGTCACTACAGGAGCTCGATATGGGATTAAGGTGTTTGTTTCTGTTGGCCAGCCTGTGTCGATTCCTTGGATGTCTTTAGTAACGTCTTTGCCGATGTGGTGCTTGACACTCGTGCACTTCGGACAGAACTGGGGCTTCTACACCCTCCTCACTGAACTCCCTACCTACCTCAAGCATATCCAACACTTCGATATGAAAAGTGTAAGTTTTAACCGATTTGGTTTTGGCCTTCATGAAAAATTATTCAGCCTAAGCTTTTTATCAATATGAGTTGTAGTTTAGTTAAGTTGACTCAGTGTATCGTGTTATGTGTCATTTAATTCTCTCTCTCTCTCTCTCTCTCTCTCTCTCTCTCTCTCTCTCTCTCTCTCTCTCTCTCTCTCTCTCTCTCTCTCTCTCTCTCTCTCTCTCGTCATCTCTCTCCCCTCTCTAAGGACTCCTCTCGTCTCTCGTCCTCTCCTCTCTCTCTCTCCTCTCTCTCCTCCGTCTCTCTCTCTCCTCTCTCTCTCTCTCTCTCTCTCTCTCTCTCCAGAATGGCCTTGTGTCAGCATTGCCGTACTTGATGATGTGGATCTTCAGCCTTGTCTACAGTAACATAATGGACAAACTTCTCAGTGCAAAAAAGATATCGCTGTCCACAGTTCGCAAATTATCTATGGTCATAGGTATAGTATGTTTTAATACATATGTAATACCTAACAAAATACTGTTCGCTTAAAAATTCACTTCACATAGACCTACATAAAAAAAAAAAATGATGGTACTGGACTTGTCGCTTCATAGACAAGTGTGTGTGTATGTGTGTGTGTGTGTGTGTGTAATAATAATAATAATAATAATAATAATAATAATAATAATAATAATAATAATAATGATATACGGTTTATTGGAAAGTGTGTTTGTGTGTGTGTGTGTGTGTGTGTGTGTGGCGTTGGTGGTTATTTCGCAAAGCTGTGATTCCATTCGCCTGTCAGGATTCAAACGTCACTGTATACGCATGAAAATTACAGACAATTGATGATATGCTTTTCCTTTAGGTATTTATGGACCCATGGCAGGCCTGGTCGCCATGTGTTTTGTGGACTGTGATAAGACTTTGGCTATCGTAGTGCTGTGTATAGCCGTGGGTCTCAATGGTGCCATCTATAGTGGGTACATGTGCTCACATCAGGACCTCTCTCCCAATCTGGCTGGTACCCTCATGGGCATCACCAACACGGTGGCAGCCATTCCTGGTTTCGTGACCCCAGTCGTAACAGGCGCCCTTACAGAATATGTGAGTCCGTGTTTTTTCACAGTGCATTATCATAAAGTTTGGAATCCTGCAAATATTGAAGTTTGGATGATTTCTAGGTAGATTTTCAGAGCTGCCTATCATTTACTCCTGTTGTTTGTGGTAGGAATTGTCGGGTCCTCAGGACATCCATGCAACGTACTGCTGTTGCTGTTGCTGCTTTCATCATACACGCGCATTAAGAATTAATTTCTTACATTCTTCATACCTTTTTCTTATAGATGGAAATCTTGTATAGCATATGAATTCTTCTTTTGTGAAGGGCCTTATTTTATCCATCAATAGAGGCATTGTGGCATGCACCGTCTCATGACTTCAAAATATATATAGGTATAGTTTCATTCATGGTTGTTGCTTGCTGCTAGAAAGTCCTCTCTGCAGTGGACTTCCTGCTGTCAAATAATCTTTTTACAGTAAGAACATTAATATAGTTTATTGTATTTCAGTTTACTATTTTGATCATTTATTCATTGAGTTATTTATCAACTGGTTATCACCACTATTATTATTATTATTATCATTATTATTATTATTATTATTATTATTATTATTATTATTATTATTATTATTATTATTATTATTATTATCACTATTATTATTATTATCATCATCATCATTATTATGATTATTGTTACAATTTTTCATTATGTTATTATTCTATTTGGCTTGTTGTTGTTGTTGTTGTTGTTGTTGTTGTTGTTGTTGTTGTTGTTGTTGTTGTTGTTGTTGTTGTCATAGTTATAGTTGCTGTTGTTGTTCTAGCCGGTTCCACCATTTGTTTATAAGCTAATAAATCTGAATGACTACCACCTTTGTAGTGGTACGTGTGTTTACCAAAGGTTGTTAGCGGCCCTATGCGATAGACAGCCGAGTCAAGGATGGAAAGCGTGAGCTTATAAACAAACAACCATTTTTTCAAGCTGCTACAGACTAGCTGAAAGACATTCCCCACCGCACCTCCTTATCATTATATTCTAACAACTTAAAATATAGGAATGCATTTCATAAGTATCTTTGAAGTGCTATCACTACAACCCGCAGATGGCTGCACTGAAGCAGTATTTAACCCCAACATTGCCCAAGCGTATTAATATTGCTGACCCAAAAACATTTAGGAAATTGCGTTGAACTATATATTTGTCAAAAATAACTAGGAAGGATTTGGTGTTGTATCGAGAGCTGACAGGCTGAGGGGTTCCCTATAGGTTGGTGAGTGCCTGGAAAATACCCACATCGAGTGTGGAACCAGCCCGTTGTGTTTTTTGTATAAATGTTTGTGATCTTTGTTCACATCCTGAGTGTTTCGTTCTCCACGTCTTGTAAAGCGCGTCTCCCATGCAAGCAGTTACCGTAGCATCTTTCCGTCCATTACTCACAGCAAACACTGAGTTCCTGGCGGGGAGTGTTCCTCATCTCAGCAGGAGTTTATTTGGTGACCAACATTGGCTACCTCTTGTTTGTGCCAGTCACCGTCCAGCCGTGGAATGACCTGAGCTCTTCACCGGAGAGTAAGTACAATGCATAATGCATCACAAAATATTTTGAGGTAAACAATGTAGAATTTCCAGTTTATGTCAAAATGTGGTTTTAGAATGGATGGAGTCTGATATTTCAATATATATGTATATATATATATATATATATATATATATATATATATATATATATATATATATATATATATATATATATATATAAACACACACACACACACACACACACACACGTGCGTGTGTGTGTATTTACCTAGTTGTATTGTACAGGGTTCGAGCAGGGCTCATAGTGTCCTGTCTCCGTATCTCCCTATATCCAACATTTCCTTGAATTTATGTATACTGGTTGCTTCAACAACCTCCTTTTTTAATCCATTCCAGGTGTCCACATTTGGCTGTTTTACGAAAGCGCGGATTGGCATATCAAAAGCTCGGCGGGTCATCATTGAAAGCGCGGATATATTTCTATCAAAAGCGCGGCTGAGTGGGAGTATTTTCACTCACTTGAAAGTCCACTTGTGTAGCAGTTCATTAATGATCGCTCACCTCTTCCGTTAGCCAGACGCTATCATCTGTTGCCCCCTGCTTACCACGGGTTAGGTTAGGTTAGTGTGAAGCTTTATGACACACCGAAAGATACTTATTGACATAGGGAGCGAACGGGAATAACCTTGCCGCGCATTTGATAATGGTTTATTGGTGAGCTTCCAACGCAGTCCTTTAGACACCGACTCTTATTGATCTTCCTTGAGTGTCCTCTCATCTGTCTAGTTTCTTCTTCCATCATCACCAGGTTTTGGTTGTCCAGCTTTTCAATTCCATTTACTATCTTATACAGAGTTATTAGATCACCTCTCTTTCTTCTATCTTGCAGAGTTGGCAGTCCTATTTCCTTTAATCTGTCCTCATAAGTTAGTTCTCTTAATTCTGGTACCATTTTTGTGGCCACTCTTTGGATCCTTTCTAATTTCCTAATATCCTTTTTTGCATTGGGTGACCACACCACAATGGCATATTCCAACCTCAGACGTATCATGCTGGTTAGAATTTTTTTCATCATGTCCTTATCCATGTAGTGGAAAGCCACCCTAATGTTGGTTAATGTTCTGTATGTGGATGCAAATATTTGATTTATATGCTGTTCTGGGCTCAGTGAAACTTGTATTACCACTCCTAGATCTTTTCTTCCTTGGTCTTAAGTATTTTCTCCTGTCCCATCTTGTAGTTCCATTTTGGCCTTCTTTTGCTCTTTTCCTAGTTCCATAACATGACATTTCTTTGCATTACAGTCCAGTTTCCACCTCTTACTCCATTCATCAATCTTGTCTATGGTATTGTGTGTGTGTGTGTGTGTGTGTGTGTGTAATCATCTATCGTTTTATTTGTCTTTACTTTTTCCTTCTTTTTTTTCGCGAGAAAGTTTAAGAACAAAAAAGCACTCATATTTTCCACGCCAGTGCCGAACATGAGTCATGACATTGCAGACCTCGGCATCTTTCCAGTGTAAACACCGCGCGGCTTCACAACACTGTCTCACATCCCAGACACGTCTTTTTCTCGTCTCAGCAGCAGTGCATCCTTCTATGCGTCTCTCTCTCTCTCTCTCTCTCTCTCTCTCTCTCTCTCTCTCTCTCTCTCTCTCTCTCTCTCTCATTGAAAGAGGGAGAGAGAGTGTGTGTGTTTTCACTGGTTTGTGGAAATAAATTAACCTTCTACATGTTATTTATTTTACACACGGCAATGTAGCCGTTGGAATTTATCCTCCAAACAAAATTGGAGGATAGAGAAGATATACAAGAAATGAGTTTATTCTTCCAAATTTCATAAAAGGAGAATAAGTTTCAGTTATCAATGGAGATTTTGGAGGTTTGCCTGGTTTCTCTCAACATACATATTGTCTATGAAGATTTCGAGGAGATAAATTGGAGATGGTTTAATAATATAACCATCATACTAAAACTTATTCTAATATTGATTCAGAGAAAAGGGAAATAATTCTGGGAGGTGTGATTGTGTTTCAGGATATCTTTTAAACGTGGCATATGACTATAATGAGGAACGTGTTGCAGGTGAAGACAAGAGATATTAGCATCCTCCTTCGCCATCTCTGCATTGGCCAAGAAAACATAATGGTGGTGAGAAATCAGTAACCTGCTATACTTACTTCCACTGTTTTGCCTTGCGTTATCTCTCACTGTTGTATCTTGCTGACAATTCCCTAATAAAACTTTAATGATAGAGTTTTATCAAAAAAGGATCTATGGCTGAGGAAAACTCTAAATACAGTGGAGGTGAGTGGATATGCATATCGATTTCTGTAACCATAGGTACAATGTAGATCCTACTCAAAAGTCGGTGAGCGAATGGGAAAGTCACGACTGCTGGAGCGAGGAAGGAGACGCATGAATGCCAAGTTAGACTTGGTTGCAAGCATTCCTACTTTAATTAACTTATGTTTACCTTTAAAGGAAAGGATTTACTTTATATATATATATATATATATATATATATATATATATATATATATATATATATAGATATATATATATATAGATATATATATATATATATATATATATATATATATATATATATATATATATATATATATATATATATATATATTAGTTCAAAAGAATAAATACATTATAAATTATCGTTAGTTTTTTTTACCGACGAAACCGGGAATGCTCTTATATGACACCGGAGATGAAAAATGTTTTAGTTCAATCAGATTTATCTCCTACTTGTGCATAAGAGAGAGAGAGAGAGAGAGAGAGAGAGAGAGAGAGAGAGAGAGAGAGAGAGAGAGAGAGAGACAGAGAGAGACCGTTACCTCACATCCCTCAATGGCTGGGATGCTTGGTGCATATATATCTTTTGATCATTGGTAGCTGTAGAAGCACAAACAAACGTGTAGGAGGACTAAGGAAACAACACCTGGCATGTCGTGTATCAATCTTGTAAGTAAGGAAATGCATCCACTAATTATTCTTGATACTTTGCGCCCTTTACAACAATAAATACGAGGCCTAGTGATTTTTTTTTCTTATAACACATAGTACTAAAAAGGGAGAAAATATAAACAGTTATGATGTCTAATGATCTCGGCCAATAGGCAGGCAGTGATGAAATAATCAAATTCTCATTTTACTGAGGACTTGATTCAGGTAGGTACACGATACTAAAGCCACATTTGTGAATTTGTGTCCCTGGCTTTAATGGAGACAGGTCTGTTTCCGTCTAATACTCGTAGGTGTTGACTCACGGAGTTGGCTGAGAGGACTGGGCCCTGTACAGACAGTTGCCAAAGAGAGAGATTCCTTTGCTGTTAGAGTTGTGATGGTTGTGGATTTACCAATCCTTCTTCACCTGCACCAGTTTATGTTATTCAAAAGAACCTAAAAAAAGGATATGACAATGCTATTTCTTGTCTGGAGTAACTGAGATTAGATAAACAATTACTAGCGGCATGTATACTTACGCAACTAAGAATCATGGTGCAATCCAGCCATGCTCTCCACAATGACAGTATCAAATGGTAAAATATGTGCCGAATCGGTATTGTAAATATGTAGCTACCACAGGGAATAAATATTCCTAGGTGCCGATTCTCTCTCTCTCTCTCTCTCTCTCTCTCTCTCTCTCTCTCTCTCTGCACACTTGACAATCAGCTGATAATATTCGAGAAAAATGAAAGATAGGAATTAGATAAGTTCGGATAGATAATGATGATCGAATGTGTTCCTACAAACTAACTACAAATCAGGTATAAGTGCATGTGTTAGGGTAGCTCAAGGATTTTAAGATCCTAACTTATAATACCCTTGGAGTAGCTGGTGAAATGCATTTTATTTGGGGTAATCCTTATGGCTTCTCTCTTTGGGGACTGGCTCCTCAACGGGCATTTTTTAGATACTAATCTATATCGGCCTTACTCATCATCCCGCTTGTAAAATGAAATAACAATATTAAATATAAATTACACATGAAATATTTCTTAGCTGACGTATCTTCACAACATCGGCATCCCTTTCTTACTTAAGGTGCCAGCTGAATGACGTTTCTTAAAAGTGTGCTGGAGCATTAATAGTTTATAACTTAAGTAACTTCGAACGTTGTGATACTTTAGAGAGCATATTATATCGAACGATTACTTCCATGCATTTGAAATACTATGGTGTATGTGGAGTAACATGGCAGAAAATAAAATAATTGTGCCGCATTTTTTCCGGGTAGTCTAGCAGACTTATCGCAAACGTTTTACTGACGAACAGTTGCCACACATTAATATGTATAAAAAGAAAAGAAAGAAAAAGAAAAAAGAAAAAAGACCACGGGATTTCATCCTGTCATTATTATAGATGTCCCCAAAGTGTTTCAGATGGTCTCTCTCTCTCTCTCTCTCTCTCTCTCTCTCTCTCTCTCTCTCTCTCTCTCTCTCTCTCTCTCTCTCTCAGTTACCCAATAGTCGTGTCCTTGGTCGTGAACCAGACTTGTCTCCCGCTTAGTTCCACGAGACATGATTCCTCTCTTTCATTCCTCTTTCATCTCGTCTTCTATTAATTATACGTGCATAGTGTGGTATTGTTCGTAACATAGACAATATGATATGCCTTATAAACAGAGAATGAGAAAGCACTAAGAAAACAGGATAGATGGGATGCTCAGATGAGTGAAATAAAGAAAGCAGTGTATGACAATATTACAATGCTGTTTTTGATGGCTTCTGATAAACCATTACTCTGCTACCAGCTTGTATTACAAAAAAAAAAAAAAAAAAAAAAAAAGATGGGAATTTCAATTCCTTTCGAATCAAGGTAAGGTGTTATATAAATAAATAGATAAATAAATAGATAAATAAATAAATATATATATATATATATATATATATATATATATATATATATATATATATATATATATATATATATATATATATACACACACACACACACACACACACACACACACACCTCTCAATTCCAGACGAAACTGTTTTCCCTGGCAGATTTCGGTGAGCTTTGAAGAAATTGCATATTTCCCCGCAAATCATTAGTTTTAAACTCCCACACTTATTAAAAACTAATGATCTGTGACAAAAAAGCAAACATTCATTCAAAACAGACAATTTCACCAGGAAAAAAAAGTTTCGTCTTAACAAATGCATTTTAACTAAACCTAACTTAACCTAATCTAACCATTATAAATGACTTGTGGAGCTATACGAGGGTTTAGTGCTCGGTATAGAGCGCTCTAAAACAGATGAGAAGGGGAAGAAAGCAATATTAAGACTGGTGTAGTTATATATATATATATATATATTTATATATATATAGATATATATATATATATATATATATATATATATATATATATATATATATATATATATATATATATATATATAGAGAGAGAGAGAGAGAGAGAGAGAGAGAGAGAGAGAGAGAGAGAGAGAGAGAGAGAGAATATTACAGGAAATACGTATACACTTCGTATAACACAGTACATACACGTTTGTGTCTGGTATATCCCTCATGGTCCACCGTTCCTCGTCTCTCCTCTCATTGGTCGCCCTCCGATAACCAGGCAAAGTGATTGGTCCCGGAGAGCTGGGGTGGAAAAGGGAGGAGCCACCGCATCACTCCTTGAGGTTGAATCCATCACATTACCGCTCGACGCTGCCACTTTCTCTCCAGATCTCGAAGGGGGAGGAGCTGTTCTTCATTCTGGGCGCATTCCTGGTAAGTTCTTGATTAGCGGCATAAGTTAAGTGCGGAAGTGGTAGATTTGCTGCTGGCTGCTTAGATTCAATACATGTTTCAGTTAGATTAGTAAGCAATATTGTTAGACTGGGTTCACTTGTATTGCAGTGTAGTCGTAATTTTAATATAAAGTAACAATCTTAGTTTTCTAGACGCTTTCACTGGAAATTTGTTCCGGTGTGCTACCGATTTAAATATTCGTAAGTTTAATAACTTTTCTGGCTATGTAAATATGAAGGTGCAGCACTTGGCATGAATTTGAAAGAGCCAAAGTGAGCTGTTGCAATTATACATTTTGGAATCAGAATTAACAAATAACATCAGTAATTTGTAAAGAGATTTCTTTTGGTCGATCACTGTGATGAAACATAGTTAAATGATATTGTTGTGAACGTATGTATGTAAAATTTTTTGCGCAATGTGGGGTGTGAGACAAAGCGCCGCGGAGAAGAACGGACGCGTTTGAGACAGGAAAGGGACGCATAGCAGGGGCGTTGCTAGACTTTGTAGACATCCGGGGCTTAAGCCCGGTCAAACCATAGGGCACCGGTGGCATGCTTCCCCGGGAGAGAGAAAAAAAAAAACTTTTTTAGGGAATTATAATAGCACAATTTATACTTGAAATACGAGATGTATCTACAATATATTCAAGTTATTCAAGGCTTATGCCTATAAGGTTACTACTATCAGGTGTCTGACTAAAATTAGAAACACTTGAAAGGAGCTTTTTTTTTTCATTTTATTAGTGGCGATTGTGAATGCATGGTTGACCATATGTATAGCTAGTTCTCTTGGGACCCTATCCTACCTTTTTCATGCTGTTGTGTTTGTATTCCACTAGCTAGGTAAGGGTAGTGTCCATATAATAAATATATTTTAGTAAATGTAGAATGCTTCTTATATGTATAAAGTGCAGGTCTACAAGATAAATGCCTTCAAGGTTACTTTTCAACATCCCAGTTCAATTTCAATTTAGGCTCCACACTTTCATTCACTAAATGATATATTGTGACTGCTGATTTCTCAGGTTAATCAATCAATATTAAACAGAGGGATTGAGAGACCGTTTATACAATGTAATAATATATATTGAAACGAGAAAAAACAATAATAAAATAATAATTACAATCTTTCTTCTATCCACATTTTTTTTTTTCTTCTGTTGATATTTTTTCCTCTGTGTGTTACTTCCTTGCACGTCATTTACATGAATTTTTCCTTGCCATTCCTACCCCAGTTATTCATTATTTTTTTTTTCTTATTTTGCTGATGGGGGCTACAAATTAATAGCATGAAATAAATGAAACCACGAAAATCTAGGGGATAAACTCACCACAAATTTCGAACGTCCCAAGCTCTTGTTCTCCGCTCCGCTCGGCTATCAGCTGTGGTCTCGTTTTCTCTAATCAACATCGATTAGAAAGCACTATTAAGGGAAGACTTCTTTTGTATTATTTGGTTAACGAAAGTTTTGCTTCCATGTGATGAAGTCCCTGAGATTTGTATTTCTTTTACCAAGGCCTTTAAATCTTGTTCTTTATTCAATATATGGTCACATTTAGTGGATGTTTCGTCACCTAATTGTATTATTAAATGGTAAATTTGTAAACTAAAATTTATTTCAACAAAAATTAAGGTCTTAATTTTCGTCTTATTTTATCAAAAAGTGGACATTTTAGCAAATATGGACGAAACCTACGCTACTAAAGAAATTCAGTAGTTAACTGAGTGAAATCTGAGGCACTGGAATGAAATTTAAAGCAATTTTGTTCTTGTTCTGAGATACGGAAATCCCTATGTAGCTACTTTCTGAGAATGAAAGCCCTGCAGCGTTAGCAAACACAATGCACTCGTAGGAAAAAAAAAACATGATGGACTCCCACGCTCATTCTGCCATGACTCCATAGTAGTGTGAGCGTGTCTTAAAAAAAAAAAAAAAAAAAAAACTTGAAAAAAGATCCGGGGCTTTTGATGAAAGATCCGGGGCTCAAGCCCCATAAGCCCACCCCTAACGACGCCCCTGACGCATAGCGATGAGCAATGTTATGTTTCTGAGATTAAGGAAGAGAGCCGATAGCATGATTTCAGTGTAGCTTGAGATACCATCACATAAATATGTGGGTACATTTGATTCTAAATTATTACTGTTAACTTTGTTATACAGCAAACGTGTTCGTTGTTTGTTTGTTTTCCACATTTATGTCGGTATGGGATTTGAGATAGAAATGAAGGAGCCACACGAATAATAAATTTCCATGAAGGATGGAATGTAGACAAAAAGGGATCACTGGGCAAGACAGATGTTTCCTCCACTTGAACCTGGACACTGCATGTCAACGTTAACAAGGAAATGAAGTTATGTATGTCTTTAGGTAAGGCTCTCTTGAAGTACCTGTCATGCAACCATGCAGTCCCACAATACTTTAGTTACTAAAGACCGCTCATTTCCTATTGGTACCGTCTCATGCTTTCGAACCAATAGATACGCACTGTCTGACTCGCGCGTCACAACTCATCCTTCCTCGTCACTCAAGTACCCTGCTAAAGAGATGTGCTTCATAGTTTTCTAGTGCTTAGAGTCACAGTGTGAGTTTTTTTCCCCGTTTTGTTAAGGTTATGTACTTTGCTTGTGCTACTAAGTCATCTGCTTACCTTGCAGTCAGAAAAATATCTGGTAATGGTTTCGTGGTCAAGTTTATGGTTTTCAGTGACTTCTGCCAGTAGGCTGTGGTCATTGGTATAATTATGTCCGCTTACCTGCTAGTAAATTCACTACACCACCAGATTACATGTGACGAATACTGAAAGATACGTGGGACATAAGATTTAAGAGGTTGAGAATTCTTGAAATAACAGGACAATAGGGATTTACGAGAAACAGGCTTTAGTGCTCTCACCTGTAGATTGTCACATAACCAGAACAAAAATACACACATTTGAATTTTCTTTAAATTTTAAAGTAGTTAGGTAGTTTTTTTTTTATAGAATATATAACTTTTTGGTCTTAATTTTCTCCATCCATAGCTCTACAAAAACGTATACGTACTAAAAACGATAATTTGTTGCCGGATTCTCTCTCTCTCTCTCTCTCTCTCTCTCTCTCTCTCTCTCTCATTATTAATTTTGTTCTTTTCAGGAAGGACGCATTAGGCATATCACAGGCTTGGATTTGGAGACAAGTGGTAAGAATAGCTGTGTATGTACGATGGTCGTAAGTTGTAGACAAAAACTTCGTGTACATTAAGGTTGTGCAGTACTTTCAGTGGTGACATCTCTGGTGGAGGCCTTGAGACCCCACCAATAATGAGTACCCCCCCTCTCCCTAATATTGCTGAGATGAATTGTAACCTAGTATTTATACATAGCAATTTACCTTCAATACTTCACTTCAATGACATTTTGTGAAGTCCCTCCACATTTTGCGCCAGCCCCCAATGAAAATTTTTAGCATAGAGTACTTTACTGTTTGTGGTGATGTAAACATGAATTTTTTAGTCTAGCTATTGGTTCAAAGACTGGGGTTGATGAACTATGTTTTGTCTGACCATTGTTGGAGGTTTTCTAGGGTTAAGTTGTGCTTCATTTACTCAAATCTGAATATTTTCATATTGGCAAGTTTGAATTGTGAAAAGTTGTCAAAAAAAAAGCTCTTATAATCGTTTGAGAACTCGGTTTTTATATAAGAATCAGTTAATTATGTGAAACTACTGTATCAATGTAATGTAAATATGCATGTAGAAGGAACATACATTTCAATATTCTTGATTACTTTTGAACATAAATTCAGAATGGTACAGGGAGATTATACAAGGGTCGCAGGAGTTATGTGAAATTCCTCTGAAAAGTTGCACATCTAAATCATTGGTCATTGCAGATATGTCCATACAGCAAGATATGTGGTTTCAACTTGCTCTGGCCATTTAATCTTGCAGTCCAAGACCATCTGATTTTCCTTACTTTCACAATCATTTTAATGACTTCTGTAAACTGGTACAAGTTGATGTGCACCATGTCCTGCAAATGGAAACTGTACTAGTACAGAACTCATCTGGGAAGCACTGGATACATGCTTTGAGGAGAAAAGAGAATGAGGCTTTAGGTGACTAGTGTTGGCTGTAAAATTGGCTTATTTTTCCTCCAGATGCATCATTGACTGGTCTTGTCAGTTTCTCCAAAATTTTATGATTCCATCATGTCTGGAGTAGCTATGCTAATGTGCAGCATTTTACAATAGCTTTCGAATCTCATAATGAAATCGATAACTTAAATCTAATTGTTAGTACATGATAAGTTTTCATTCAGCACATATTTTCTATTCTGGTAAATAGATAAGATATTAAGAACATTAATTTTACAGGCTGGTGACAAGCTGGTGTTATCCAAAGGATCAGATTGACTTAAACAGGTGAGTGATCCTCATTGATGTTTTTATTCATTTGTAAGCAGAAAGTCTGTATACACGTATTTACACTAAGTGGTGTGGTATGATGGTCAGTATGTTTGGCTCACAACTGAGAAAGCCTGGGTTCAAGTGTTAAGATCAGTGAGACAAATAGGGAAGTCTCAAGGTGCAAACACACAGGACTTCATTCGCTGTGTGGACCATACTAGATGTGGGTAGCAGGTTTCCCCCAAGCTTACCTACTGCCTTTATCCACTTAGGCCATTCACAGTACAGTTCTTGCCCTTGACCCACTAGACATCCTGCCACCCTCTTCCCTCTCATTGAGTTGCATGCAGTGCATCCATACCATAATGTGTAGCCAATGTTCACCTGGCAGCATTTCAATACAGGTTATAAGCTGAGGGGCTATGTCCTTGTCCTACCCAAAGATTGATCATAATGAGCTTTGAGTTCTAGTTGACATTTATATTACATTGATCTGTTGCTGTAATAAATAGCTGTTTGTGGAGGTGAGGTAGATTTTGACTGTCCTAGAGGTTGAATGTTCATTGCTTTCCTTATAATATATTCACATGTGTGTATTTACCTAGTTTACCTAGTTGTGTGTGTGTGTGTGTGTGTGTGTGTGTATATATATATATATATATATATATATATATATATATATATATATATATATATGTGTGTGTGTGTGTGTGTGTGTGTGTGTGTGTGTGTGTGTATTTAATTAAATATATATGTACAAAATTTATTAGCTCCAAGATAGGATGATGTCTACGGATGCTTACTGTGTCGGTGACTCGGTGTCTTGTTTACACCTCCTGCGCGATAATAATAATAAGTTGCTGATTAGGCTAACAGAAACTTTGGCGGTGGTAAATACTTTGTTAAGCTGACCAATCATAGCCTCCATAGCTAATTTCATTATAAAATCAATACTACATGACAAAGTAGTAATGAGAATTACCACCCAAACCTATCACATTATGGCTCCAAAGTGTCCAATGAAGCTCCAGCAATGAAACTCATCACAAGCAGAAAATAATGAGTATTCCTGTCATTTGGAGTTCAGTTTTACCTGGAATTGTGCACATTTAGGTCAATGAATTTTGCCATGATAATAATGTAATTAAGTGAGGGCACACACACACACACACACACACACACACACACACACACACACACACACACACACACACACACACACAAGCCCAAGTTTTTCCTTACCATCTTTACTTAGACATATACATGTATCTATCTATCTATCTATCTATCTATCTATCTATCTATCTATCTATCTATCTATATATATATATATATATATATATATATATATATATATATATATATATATATATATATATATATATATATATATATATATACACACACATAGTATATATTTGTATGTATACATATGTATCGCATGTGTTGTTTGGGTTGCATAAGGAAACTCGCACGAGACATCTGTTGGCCACTCAACAAAATATCGCATACAAGTGAAAAAAACGTTCCCAAATTATATATTTTTGGGGAGATTTTGGACCCCGCGTAAATTCAAAAACACGTAATACGAACAAGCATAAAAGAAGAGGTACCTGTATATATACAGTCATACCTCTACATACAAGTTTAATTCGTCCCACAACTGAGCTCATATCATGAAATAGGTTGTATGATGGAACAGGATTTCCTATTTGAATACATGTAAAACTGAATAATGCGTTCCAACACGAGAAAAACATGCAAATTAAAATTTAGTAATACTGATGTACACTGAAAGAAAGTTAGCATTAGTAAGGAAAACAGTGATAAATGGTATTTGTTATCAAAATAAACATTATAAATACAGATAATGTAAATAAATAACCAAAAAATGTAAATATGATAAATGTTTGTAGGTTAACTCGCATAGCAGAGGTGTAAGATGGTGGCGGAGGAGGGGAGGAGAGAAATCAGCTGACGAGAATTAAACTTCCATAGTAAACATAATAAAATTAATAGAGATTTAAAAAGAACTTACCTCTAGTTTTTTTTTTTATCTTTTCTGTTTTATAACTTTTTTGTATTTAATTTTCTTTTGGTGTAACTAAATGCTAGCGGCTTGTATGGTGAATATTTCCTCGTACCCTGGGCAACGATTAGTCTGATTTCCCAGCTCATATCTTGGAAAATTTGTATCCTGAAACATGCATATGTAGAGGTATGACTGTACAATGAGTCCTCCTTATACAGTAAAAAAAATTCACAAATACAGTATCCACTTGTGTTTTGTTTACACCGTACCGTAACACCACCACACCATGTGTGTTTTTTGTGGATATTTTTATCACGATGCACAGTGATGTACCCATAATGATCACAAAACATTCTGCAGACACTGCTGGAGTTTAAAAGGCAAAGTGAAAGAGGAGTAGTCTGACATTGGAGGTAAAATTAGATATTTTGAAGAGAAAGGAGCATGGAGAAGATACGTCTGCCATAAGTCGAAACTTGGGCCTGGCCCATTCGACAGTCTGGATAGTGTTGAAGAATCGGAAGGGACATCCTCTGATAGAATCATCTGATAGAATACATGGCGAGTGAAAGGCAAAAACATTTTCTGTTTATACCTTTTGCACAGTGCTTAAAATTTTTTATGTGATTATTTTCACGTATTTCAGTGTCTGTAGGGGTGACTTCTGAAGTGCTGGAATACACATCCTATTATTACATGTTATAATGGGTTCGGTATACGGTCATTTTGATTTGTGGTAAGGTTTTCAGGAACGCAAATGCACCATGTAACGAGGACTTACTGTATATCTATGCATATATGCATATATCTGCATGTCAGAGAAAGAAAACGCCAACTGCAAAAAGCTGTTTTTTTCAGGAGAGCCAAAAAACCTAATTTGGCTTTACAATTTGCATTGCAGCTATGATTTTAGTTATTTCTGTCTACCGACGGTTTCTGAAGTTGGTATAAAGTCTATCTTGCATGATACGATAGTTTTTTATTCATAAATTAAAGCATATTTAAGTTACGAAAAGTTTTGTAGTTGGCGTTTTTTTTCCTTTGGTATGAAAAACGTTAACTGCAGAATTCGCCAGTGAGCATAACTTTATCTGCTAAGAAATGCGCCAACTTGGATTACTGCTCGAGAAACGTAGCGAGCAATCTCAACCGCGACTCAAAGACCTGACTAGACGACTCTGAAAGACGGAAACTTCCTGAACTTATTTCTGGAAAGCTTCAGTATATTCATCGAACACGAGGAATTTGAAGTAAACACCGGAACCAAAGAGAAAAGCATCTTTTATTAAACTTTATGGAACAGAAATATATTTTCTAAAATCCTATAATTTTTATTGTTTTCCTCGAAAAATATAATCCCAAGAAAAAAAAAGTCATGACACACACTGAAAGCTAGTTTCTCGTAAATTGGAAACTTCCTGAACTTATACCTGGAAAGCTTCAGTATATTCATCAAACACAAGAATTTAAAATAGGTACACACCAGAACCAAAGAGAAAAGCATATTTTGAACTTTATGGAACAGAAACTTAATGAGTAATACCAACTGGGACTCAAACAAGCACTTTTTTCAATCCTATTCATCAGTATCTAAATCATCCGCATCGTTGGTTTTGAGCTTCATGTAGAAGTCACAAACGTCACTTCCAAATCGTTGGCACAGAGAAAGAATGTCGTGTTTCTTTGCTGAAGAAATCGGATTGCCTTCGGGGTAAGCGACGGGCAGAGCCGTTGGGAATGCCGTAACTCCTCGGCGCTCCCAGCTCATCTGGTTCATTGGCCCTTCATCGAAATCGTATTTGAAGCTGAAGGAGGTGGTGTTTCGAATGAAGATCCAGCGTGTTTCCAGCCAGTTGATTTCTGTCGAGCTTTTGGGGCTTTTTTTACGGTGAACCAGAGGTCCTTTCGTCTCGAAGAGTCCCTTAACGTCGTGGATGTCCTCCTTGTTCATGGGTACAACGACGAGCCTCGTCGACTCTCGCCGTGAGGGAACAGACCGGATGAACATGTTCCAGTCTGTTGGGTAGAGAATGATCATGTCTTTCCTCTTGGCTCTTTCGATTTGAGCGTGGGCCTTGTCAGCGTCCATCATCGTGTGGCCAGGTATCAGGTACTTCAGCTCGATGCTGGAGATGCCACCCAAAGAGAATAAATGCAGCATTGCGGCCACGAAAAACCGATTTCGGTTTTGTCCCCCACAGCTATCAGACCACAGAATCCATCGCTTTACTGCTGGGTGGTCTTTGATGAAGAGCCGCAATGCACTGGCTACTTCCAACGCTCCTCGTCTTGCTTGTCCTTCGTGCCATGTGTAGCATCGGCATTGACCCCTTGCTGGGTATACCGTGAGATTGTAAACGTTCAGCTTCCGCTTGTAGAACCACTCCTTGGACGGATAGAGAGGACAAGGAAGGACTTGCTGGAGGTCAAAAGTAACCGTCATCACATCTGGGTTGTTTTTTGCAAGCTCGATGTCTTTTTGCATTGTAGTGATGGCTTCCTTAAAAGCTTTTTCGTGGGCTTCTTTCTCACCCCCCTGTAGAACAGCGCACGTATCACAGGTGTCAATGGTAGGAAGACCGAACTTGATTTTGTAGGTGTTGAATACTTCGCGATATTTCCATTCCTTTGCCTTGATTACGTCGTCAGGTAGATCGAGATACATCTGGTGCATTGACAAGTTGGAATCCAGGTATCGATGTCTGCGCTCTCTGTTGTAGTGAGATTCAGTCACCGGGAAGCTCTCGATATGGCGCTTGATGTTTTCCACCACATCAGCACCGTACTTTTTGGCTTTTCCCGCCTGCCAGCCACGCTTTTCTGTTGGGTCGACTGCTCCATGGAGTATGGGAGACAAACTCATGTCCACGAACGTGTTGCTTACATGAAGGGTTCGCAGGAAAAAATCCCTGCAAACCGGAAGGTTTTCGGAGCCTTTCTTTAAAAAGTACTTTCGACTGAAGGTTCGCCGCTTTTCTGCTCCTTCTTGGCAATTTGGAGTATGAAGTTCAACTGAACCTTTGATGTATTGCTTTTGACTGGTAGTGTTACCAAGAGCACAAAAGGAGGCGTTGATCTGTCGACGGTCTTTCTCGGAAAACCGATCTTGGCACTTCATCCGACATTTGTCACAGGCTGCCGGACGTGGGACGTTCTTCTGAATGACGTTTCCACCCCTTGTTTTGTGGGATTTCCCACTTCGAACAGTTCTCTTCAATTTCTCCTTCTTCCATTGATGTGGCTTTGGTTTTGACCTTTTTACGACCATAGTAGATAGAACGTTACGAAAGCTAGAGTTCTTACTTCTCCTTTGGCAGAGCTAGCAAAGTTGGAGTAGGATTCCGCTAGTTGTCGGATTGTTTGACTGAGTAGAAGGATGAGGTCTGAAATAAAAGAAATAAAGAATGATAATGTTTGATGGGAATTCGATTGGACAGTGGTTGTAGTCCTAATCACTAAAACATTGTGCATCTTTCTCCGGATTCACAAAGCTTTGGCACAGTTGGCGCTTTTCAAAGCAAAAGACTTTTATTTATTAGGTAGTTGGCGTTTTTCATATAAAATCGAACCGAACTCACCTCATTAAACGTAGTTGGCTTTTTTCAAACCAAAGATTTCCCTGAACATGCGAAGTTGGCGTTTCAGCATAAATGCGACACAGCCTTCCCCTTCCACTTCTGAAACGCCACTGAAGGTTATACAGTCTGCGAAAACGTTGGAGAACATGGCGGCAACGAAATTTGAAAATCTTCGAAAAGTGTAGTTGGCGTTTTTTTTCTCTGACCCACAGATATATTGAGTATTAGTAAGACAAATGAGTGTAGAGATGGTAAGGAAAAACTTGGGCTGGGTCAGGGATACTCTTTACAGCAACATTTTGACAGAATGTCTTCTTCAGAGAGTGAGTGACACACGTCTCACTCACTATCTAAAGAAGAAATTCTGTCGAAATGTTGGAGTAGAGTATCCTTGACCAAGCCCAAGTTTTTCCTTACCATCTTTACTTAGACATATACATGTATATATATATATATATATATATATATATATATATATATATATATATATATATATATATATATATATATATATATATATATATATATAGATAGATAGATAGATAGATAGATAGATAGATAGATATATACAGTGGTACCTCTTGACACAAACGCCTCCTAGTCCGAACACATTTGGCGAACAAATTTTGACCTCCAATCTGAACGCGGCCTCTCAATTCGAACACAAAAACACGTAGTGGCCGATGCCGCCTTCCCGCCAGTCAGCCAGTCCCGCTTACACTTCTCCATTGTGAACACCTCTCTCTATTGCGACTCAGGAACGGCTTTCAAGTCACTCCGGCCCCGAGTTGCCTTGGTTACTCCAGGCCCCAACCCTGGTCACTTCCTACCTGCCACAGGCCCCCAAAAAAGGTTTTCATCCTTCACTGGTCGATAAATGGGTACCTAGGGCAACCTAGGGAAGGTAAACTGTGGAAACCCGGATTTCATGCTGGCCCCATGTCCCGGGGTAAGGGACTATTCCACCACAGGCTCAAAGGCCAAGGAGACGGGAGATGAGCGCCTGCAGCTACGCGCTGATACAGCGTAAGCCCCCCACTTTACCTTTTACAGGCCCCAACCCTGGTCACTTCCTACCTGCCACCGCAGTCAATGTGGCCTTCTATTCTGGTCACTGGCAATTTTATTTACTAATGAAGATATATTTAACACTTTAAACAATCAATGAAGAATAAATTGTTAAATATCATTGTCATTTGCACAAACTACAGTAATATAATAATTTGCATTTTTATACAATAATTTATACTTTTCTTGGCTCCAAGATGGGGTAAGCTTCTTTCTCTATGGATGTTTACTATGCGGGCAACTTCGTGTCATGTTTACATTTGGTGCATCACCCATACGATAATTCAGTTGCTGATTAGGCTAAAAGAAACCTTGAGGTCGATAAATGCTTTGTTAAGCTAGCCAGTCATAGCCTTCACAGTTAATCTCATTATAAAATTAATACTACGTGACAAGGTGGTAATGAGATTTATCAAGCCTATCATATGGTTCCAAAGTGTTTAGTGAGGCTCCAGCAATAAACCTGGGACAGTTAGTACTCATCACAGAAAGGAAGTAATGAATATTCCTGTCATTTAGAACTTGGTTATACTTGGAATTGTGTACATTGAGGTCAGTGAATTTTGCCATGATAACAGGGTAATTGAATGAGGGCACTGATATATATATATATATATATATATATATATATATATATATATATATATATATATATATATATATATATATATGTGTGTGTGTGTGTGTATGTATGTATATATGCATGTGTGTGTGTGGGTGTATGTATGTATATCGTAGACACGTTTGATTGTGTAACTGTTGATTGGGTGGCATAAATGAACTCATGCGTTCGTTCTTTTTGGCTGTTCGAATTTGGAAAATTCTAATTAGGAAGCAATTTTTACCATTGAAATTAATGTAAAAACATTTAATCCTTTCCAGTTGATTTCAAGTAAAAAAAAAAAAAAATACTACGCTCAACCCCAGCTATTTTAAGAAATTGGTCCCTTAACATCGCCGCAATACCTAAGAACGCAATAGCCATTGTTAAGAAGTAATGGGAAAAAACAAATTTGGTCCTGACCCACCAGAGTGGCAACATGATTTAACACATTGGCACCTTGTTTTCCCCTCATCTCAAAATAATTCACAGATATCCTTTGCATTTTGAGAGTACAAAGTAAACACAGACATGAAATGCATAAGAACTAAATAAATACAATAAATTTAAAAAAAGGCATAACAAAAACTTATTTACTTAGGTGTGAAACTCCCGAGTCCCGATGAAGACTAGACAAGCCTCCCCCCGGGTCCCCGCCTCCCTCCCATGCACTGAATACAGGAACAGATCGCGTTGTATTCCTCCCTTCCCCCTCCCTCCGTCCTTATCCTCTCCCATTTGACCTAGTAGGCCGCCTCCCCTCCCCCCACTCTCTCTGTCCTCCAGCCACTCATCATCCTCTCTCTCTCCTCCCCCCCTCTCTCTCTCTCTCTCTTATCAAGTAGAATATATTCTCACAACATCATTTCCAACAGGAATTATTTCAAGAAAACTATAAATTATTGTATTATTGTAGTTTGCACAAATGACAATTATATTTAACAATTCATTTTTCATTGGTTGTTTAAGGTGTTAAAGATATCTTCATTAGTAAATAAGTTTGCCAGTGACCAGAGAAGAAGCTGCATTGAATGGAGTGGTAGGTAGGAGGTAATCAGGGTTGGGGGCCGGAGTAACCAAGGCAACGGGGGGCCAGAGTGAATTGAAAGCCGTTCACAAGAGAGAGGTGTTCACGGTGAAGTACAAGTGACACCGGCCGACTGGCGGGAAGGTGCATTGCCCACCACGTGTTTTATTTTTCTTTCTTTTTTTTGTTCGAATTGAGAAGCTGCGTTCGGTCAAAATTTGTTCGCCAAATGTGTTCGGATTGGAAAGTGTTCAAATAAGAAGTATCACTGTATATATATATATATATATATGTGTGTGTGTGTGTGTGTGTGTGTGTTTATTCAAATAGGAATGTACACAATTTATTGGTTCCTTGATAGGATGAGCTCCCTTTGTCAGGTGAATGTTCACTGATAGAGTGGTGAGTGGGAGCTGGTTTCAGCATCATGTTTATAATGGTGTACCAATTTTGAGGCTTCTATATCAAGGGGTGGTTTATACATCAGGGATAAAACAAACCTATAACCCTGTGGTAAACATTAAGCCCTACTGTGACACACACACACACACAGATGTGTGTGTATGCATATATATATATA